>JBCNJP010002342.1:0-27478 GCA_039602395.1 Deinandra increscens subsp. villosa | reverse complement strand
CATGTCCGAGAAGTCTAGAGTATTAATATGTTTTCATTTAAGCTTTTGACCTTTTAAATAATTTAAATAATGATGTCTCCCCAATTAATCATGTACTTAAACTATTGTCTTGGTCATCCCGATCCTCTATGTTTATTTTCGGTCATCCCATTTGCTAGGTGATCGTCAGGGTTAGTTGTTTCCGCGCTCGGTGCCATTCTCATCTCTCTAACGCTATCCTCTATGTGAGTACTCATAGCCCCTTTTTGCTTTTATAGTTTTGGGGTGTAACATGTATTTATATGAAACTCAAACTCTATATGTTTATACGTACTCAAACTCAAATGCGATTCTATGTGTTATGTGTAATTGCTAGTATGAGAACTTATGTGGTATATATTGTTGTATGGTGATCAAACTCAAACTCAAACTCACGCGTAATATTAACTGTAAAAAGCCTGGGTTACAATAATAGATCTATTGGTTGACAACCCACCCGTTAAAGCGAGAATGCGATCTCCCTGGGTGATTGTGAACCTAATTGTCAGGGTTGGATTACGCTAGATTATGCATTTGTTTATTGTACTTGTAATTGTCACTTAACAATAGATCGCATAACTTTTCACTTATGTATGGGTCAAAACCCTATGTTTACTCACCAACTACTTTTGTAGTTGACTATTTACTTTATACATGTTGCAGGAAATGGTGCTTGATAGGATGGACTCTATGTGGACACATAGGATTGCTTGGACCTAGTTTGAGACCTTAATAAAATTGAACCTATGTTTGTTTATTTTGTTTTATTTGAATAATTGTTGGATTATTATTATTATATATTTGAAATGGGTATTTAAGATATATTGCAACTATTAATAGTGTTGTGTGCATCTGGACAATCCTCATGCCCCGACATCTTCCGCCGTCGGTTGGGGTGTGACACATACAATTATGATAACAATAGAGTTTAAATAATCATTACACAAAATTGCAAGTTTTTTTCCTGAAAGCTTAAACTGAACAGGTATCAGTATCGATTGGTCAATTTTTCTTTCTTTAATGCATTTTGTTTGTAGTTTAGGGAGAGAAAATTGAAAAATCAAAACTAGTGTTTTTGTGTTTTTGTTTTTGTTTGTGTTAAAATGAAAATCCAAAAATAGAGTTTTCATTTTAAGGGGGAGAAATTGGAAAATACAAAAACATCGAAAAACAGAAAAATACAAAAACATTAAAAAATGAGAAATTGTATCCGACATGATTGGGAAATGATGGTACATTGGCTTACGTGTCTGACTCATGGATAAAATAGATGAAAAAGCCATAAGATCATTGTTTGATGTACTTGGTAGGCTCGACATTGAATCAGAAAGTATTCAGATGTGATAAACACTAAATACTAATGCTTGACCAAGTGGATAACATCTTGACACATATCTCATGATATCAAAGAAAAGATATGTGAAAAAGAAAATGAGAAGTCACTGTGTATACATGTGTTCATTTTGCAAAGACTTAAACTTGTTTGATTTTCTTTATTTTGTCAAACGATCGGACTTTCTCTGCGTGTCGAAAGACCGACCTGATCGTTGTTCGTTTGACTTTCTGCTTTATTTTCTTTGGTGTTTCGTATAACTCATCGGACTTTCTCTGCATGTACGGGAGTACCGACCTGATTGTTGTTGGGTTATACAATTTCAACTTGTTTTATTTTCTTATTTTGTTAAATCCGAGGCCTTATCTGCGTATCGAAAGATCGACCTTAAGGTAGACGATTTAACGTTCTTATTTCTTTTTGCATGGAACACAGTTGACTGAATCATGAATACAATCATTATGTGATTAAATCACAAATGAAATCACAAAGTGTGATATAAAAAGCAAAAACATATCTGAGTATGGTTGATAGTGTGGGGTACACTGGTCAATGCAAATCTAATCAATACAATAACATATCCAGATGGTATGAGTATGATTGTGCCTGAATTTAGAATGGACAAATTATACCAGTAATCGACATGACTTATGTGCTGAAGTAATTGAAATTGAAGTGTAGTTCAGCATGTTATGACCAATATGATCCCAAGTTGTGATCTTTCTCGCAAAAGACAAAAATAGTGTGTGATTCAGTATTTCATTTCTGTGTTGCATTTATGTTTTATATCTGAAAACTCAAAAAGATTTTAGGTGTGTTTTGATATAAAGTTTCAAAAAGCCAAAAAGATTTTGTTTCTTATTTGTTTTCGACCGATCGATACTTGATACAAAATTCAAAATTTCAAAACTATATCTTGGATTCTCAAAGAGAAGTTTTGCGCCAAGGTTAAGTTAATTTTCAAAAGAAAAGGAAAGCCGCGTTTCTGTCTTCTGAAATTGCAGGTTATCTGAGTGAGTAGACTCAAGCATGGTGAAAGGGGGAGTATGTTATATCTTTCACAAGTGGATCTTGAAGTTCAAAGATTTTTCAAAATTGATCCAACCATGCAAGCTCTAATTCTGACAAGATTTCAAGTTGAAAGATCAAATGCAGTCATGCTGAAGATTGAAGACTGAAGTTGAGTTAGAATATAGATACACTACACGTTAAGGGGGAGTTTGTTAGAGCATATTCCTATGCTAACGTTGTGTCTCGTGTATTGTATCTAGTCAAGAGCTTCTGTGTGAGTCAGTTAGTCATCTGGCCGGATCACATGATCCGCCGGACCAGTTGATACGGCGGACCAGATGGTCTGCTGGTGATCCGCTGGCTTATGACTAAGTGACTATAAATAGTCTGTGTTAGAGAGAGCTAGTTACCAGTTTTGTCATTTGCAACATCTTAACTGTGTGTAAACTGAGTGTGTTTCTCTCTCTACATTGTATTCTCTAAGTGAATCAATAAAGCAAAGCTTTATTTACATCTTGTTGCTATCCAATTACCGAATCATGCAGTAGTAAGATCGTTTCGTGCTTTTACAGTATATGAATTGCTAATGTCACTTAATAAATTGGTTATTGGATCACAGATAATAACATGGTGTGTGGTTTTAAAACGGGTCTTGCACTTTATTCTTAGAAAATGGTTGGATTTAAGGGGTGAAACATTTTCAAAGTAATATGTCATGTTAGGTTCAATTCCTCACCATGGAACAACTAAAAGATGGATAGAATTGTGGTTCTTGCTACATCTCATTCTGTGTTTTAATTGTTCATAAGTTTGTTGTCACCTTCATGCATATATGTTTAATTTTTTATTATTTTTGGTTGTTTTTATATTTCTTTTGGGTCTATACGTAAAGAATATTTATGGTGGTTTAGGCTTTCATAGATGTAGAAGATGAGAAATTATATAGCTGTCATAACTTATATTCATTTGTTGTTAAGCAGAGTCAACATTCCCTTATTTGTTGTCTCTTATTTTCTAACAAAGGGTCAAATATTTGCAAGAGTAGAGATTGAGGCAATGGTGTTTGAAAGATTTGGTGTTCCCAAATTTATTGGCCTGTTATATCTACAAGGAGCTGGTAAAAAAAATCTTATGCTTTCCTTTTCGTTTTTTAACTAGGAACATAAACATCCAGCATTATATATATTCTTATACGCTTAATCTTCGATGTGGTTAACAACTTAACTGTCGTTTCTGACAATAGGAATTTTAATTGTGTGCTCTTTGTTTGAGCCGCCTATGTTACATAAGAATCAAAGTCAATCAGTCCATGTTAAAAACTCACTGTTTTCCTTAAGTCACTTCTCTTATTTGCCATTTCTTATCTTATAACAAAGGGTAACATCTTTGTAAGAACAGAGATTGGCCACAATGGTCTTTAGACATATTTATTGTCTGGAAATTTATTGGTTATATATATAAAGAGCTGGTAACTTTTTCTTTCTTTTTGTTTCTTATGCTTTCCTTTTCATTTTTTACTAGGAACATAAACATCCATAATTATATGGTAATACTTACAACAAATGATTGTTCATATAATTGGTGTTTACACGACAATGTGGCATGGCAATTGGCAAATAAACTTCATATTTGTTTTTGTTCATTCATGTTTTGGAAGTTCTATGTTGCATGAAAACTTTGAAGTTTGTTTGTTTAAACTATCGGTATTTTGGTTGTATGTCGTATGTATACAAAAAGAAACTTCATATTTATTTTTGTTCACTTCATGTCATATTTGTTTTGGTGTATGTTTAAAAATATGCAAAATATTTTATTCATTTTGAATATGGTTTATACGGTTTGAATACGGTTTATTCGGTTTTTAACCGGAACCGAACCGTATTGAATATGGTTTATTTGATTTGGTTTGTAAGTTTTCCAATATGGTTTGGTTTGGATATGGATGTGATAAAAAATAATTACAAACCAAATAAATCGAATCGAATAAACCGCATAAACCGTAAACCGAACTGTTAAACACCCCTACACGAGTCCAAATCAGATTATATTAATGAATAAATTAAAATAAAAATAAAAGAAAATAAATTATCTAAATATTTTCGGATATAATGATATGAGAAAATATTATAACTAATATTTTTGAATATGTAAATTTATGATTGAATGCTTTTTATAAGAACGAGAAGTTTACCACCCCACGCGTTACTGCGGGGTTGAATTTGTATACTAAACGAAAGTCAAAAAGTTAAGTGGTATAAAACGTAAAAGTTTAAAAGTCTCGTGGTGAAAGTATAAAACTAAAGAAATATAATATAAGCGAAAGTAGAAAAGTTAAAAGTTTCGTGGCAAAATTAGAAGACAAAAAAACTTAAAACAAAAATAAAACTTTAAAAGTTAGAGGGTTAAAAGTTGAGGAGTATAAAACGTAAAAGTCTAAAAGTCTCGTGGTGAAAGTATAAAACTATAAAAATATACTAAGTTAAGGGGTATAACACGTAAAAATCTAAAAGTCTCATGGTGAAAGTATAAAACTATAAAAATATACTAAAAACGAAAGTAGAAAAGTTGAAAGTTTCGTGGCCAAATTAGCAGACAACAAAACTTAAAACAAAAAAAAAACTTTAAAAGTTAGAGGGTTAGAAAGTAAAGGGGTATAAAACGTAAAAGTTTAAAGGTCTTGTAGTGATAATATAAAACTATAAAAGTATACTAAAAACGAAAGTAGAAAAGTTAAAATTTCGTGGCCAAAGTAGAGGACAACAAAACTTTAAAAAAAAAACTTTAAAAGTTAGAGGGTTAAAA
Source organism: Deinandra increscens subsp. villosa (assembly GCA_039602395.1). Classification (NCBI taxonomy): domain Eukaryota; kingdom Viridiplantae; phylum Streptophyta; class Magnoliopsida; order Asterales; family Asteraceae; genus Deinandra; species Deinandra increscens. Next base: position 22,314 of record JBCNJP010002342.1, on the reverse strand, counting down.
AGTTAAGGGATATAAAACGTAAAAGTCTAAAAGTCTTGTAGTGAAAGTATAAAACTATAAAAATATACTAAAAAATGAAAGTAAAAAAGTTAAAGGTTTCGTGGCCAAAGTAGAAGACAACAAAACTTAAAACAAAAAAAAAACTTTAAAAGTTAAAGGATACGAAACGTAAGAGTATGAAACATATGTGACTAAACTATAAAAACCAAAAGTTTACTATTTCGTAAAAAAAAAGGTGTTTAAAAGTTTAAGGGGTAAAAACTGTCAAAACCCTAAAGTTTTGTAGCTAATTTAAAAGAAACAAAAACTAATAGTTCAAAGATAGAAAATGTTAAAACATGAAACTTGCATGACTAAAGTTTGAAATCCTAAAACCTTACTATTAATCATCAAATTTGATTGTTATATAATAAATTATATTTGGCTATGAAACTAATTTCAGTTTGTAGAATTCATAAAAATAGGATTTAATTGATAATAAATAGAAATTTTGAATTTCAAAATCTCCACATAAAAATTAAAATAAATAATTAATCGATATAGTTGTATAAAATATTAGAGTTAATTAAAATATAAAAACATTATAATGAAACTATTCATAGTATATACAAGAAGTTGACCTACCCGCGCGTTACGGCGGGTCACTTCTTTTATGTTAGTTTTATGTGTTGTTTTGTTACTTGGCATCTTAAAGAGATCTCAAGCATACGACAACGGTTCAATTTGGAACAATTTACTGCACTATCAATGGACCCGAAAACTAATATGTGACCACAGGAGCATTACATAGCATAAAAAACCAATATCTTTCATCATTTATATTACTTGTGACCAAACAGAAAGTACAAAAAGTAACATACAACAACAAAACAAAGTACCCCCAACAATCCAACATAATCTTATTCATAAGAGAGCTATATATAAGGTCCGAAGACCTCTAACTAGAGGTGTGCATGGATCGGTTTGGATCGGATTTTAGCTAAAACCGAATTCAAAACCGAACTTCGGTTTTTACAATTTATGAATCCATTCGGATTCGGTTTTTTCGGTTTCACGTATTTCGGTTTTCGGTTTTTTACGGTTTGGATTCGGTTTTTCGGATTCAAATCCATATGAATTTTTGGGCTGAAAAAACTAATAATATTAAATTTGGGTCTGCTTATTTTTCAATTATAGATTAATTGACTACTAATAATATTAAAAATAAAACTTTAACATCCATAACGTTGCAAAATGATCAAATCTCAAACAAATACATTCAAACAAATCCTTAACGATCTAATATCAAAGACTCAAGGATCTATAATGTTGCATAACAACCCAAAATCAAACAAATCCTTAACGATCTAATCTCAAACACTCAAACGACATTCAAACAAAATTAAAGTTCCATAATAATTTAATCTGAAAGACTCAAAGATCCTAATGGTTATAAATAAAATTAAATGTAAAACCCTTTAATAATTAAATGGATCGGTTCGGTTTTTTCGGATTTCCTTTTTAGCTAAAACCGAATCCGATCCGAAATTTTGGATTTTAGAAAAGTTTAATCCAAAACCGTCGGTTTCTATTTGGATTCGGTTTTTTCGGTTTGGTTTTTTCGGTTATTTTGGTTTCGAGTCGATTTTTTCGGATTCTTGCACACCCCTACCTCTAACCCTGGGTTAGAGAGGCTACCAGGGTTAGAAAGGTTGCTCCCGCAGATACATTAACATCAAATATGCAAACTGAAGATAAGACAAACATTTGTATCCAATATAATCAAAATCCCAACAGCTTCTTTAGCACCAAAACATTCCTAAAGATCTCTGCATAAATCAAATCCTAAGAGTAATAATTATCTGCAAAAACCAAAAGACTAACAGCAAGGAGGATAATCCAAAACTCCCTAAATTCCAAATCCATTGTTTTTACTTTTGAATTTGATCAAACCTATTAATACACAAACACAAAGATTCTTGATTGAAATACAATCTTGGACATCCATTTCAATATACTCACCCCAAAACCACAAACAAAAGCAATAAAAAAAGATTTAAAGAAACAGAAATTGGAAAGAAAAAAAAGAAGATATAAATACCTCATGATATTGAGCTTGAAGTGAGATCTAAGCTCAATAAAAAGCTCTTGCATCTGACCCAAATCAGCAGCGTTACCATGAGAGTACAAAAGTGTGAATTTACCAAAAGGGTGTTTCGAGAAGGTAGTAACAATCTTGTTTCCAACTTTTGTATCAAGAACATGAACATCAACGTTTTTATCTGCTTTTATACCTGTAAAACAATATCTTTTTCCCCATTTTCAGTAACATCTTCGTCTATGCAAACATCATAAGATGGGGGTTCTGGTGGGAAAAAAATACAAATTTTGCAGCCATGTTTGAGGTTACATTTCCCATTTAACAAACAATCCCAACCTCATAAAGATCATTAATTTCCCCTAAAAATTTGAAAATGAAATAATTAATTTTGAGTTTTGAGCAGAGTATGTCAAATCAATTGGGTGAGAAGGAAGATTAATAATCCGATCTAAGCGGGTTGAAAGATATATTCAAGAAAAAAGAAAGATAAGACCAATCGATCGAAACCAAGAAGAAGACATGAATGAGTATAAAGAAACATACGATTTCAAGCAACTGAGGTAACCAAGACAAAAACACTAAACAAAAGGAATAATAAGGGAACAAACATGTAGGGCAACAGAAAACACGATAGGTAGATTATACCTCCTGAAAAACAAATTGGATCATCAATAGTTTCAATACGGAAGCAGATCGACCTTAAAACAACCCAGTGAGTAAATAACTCCAAGAGGAACGTACCTTCTACTGCAAAGCAAAGCGAACTAAAATCTAACCTGCAAAATGAAGAACGATGAAGCAATTAACAATCAATGATGAAGAAATCGCCTAATCTGAAATCCTACCGTGGGTCGTTTCTCGCTCCATTTACCATGTACACGAAATCACCTGATCCATCGACTTTACCGTCGACGAAAGTGGCGGGCCACCATAGAAACAATTGTCGCCTGAACCAATTGTTTTGCCGCCGCCGGAATCGCGTCTATTGTCGGAATGCCACCAAAACGCAGACCTAGGGTTTTAACTCACTAAATACACACACAAATCGTTGGAAAAGGTCTAAAAATCCCAATTGAAGATAAGGAACTAACATGGGTTGACATACCATGGATCCAGAATCGATCGCAGTTTATTCTTCCATCTGCAAGATCCTGCTATTGCGTCTGAAATTCTTGTGGGAATGAAGAAGTGGTGGTTTGGTGGGGTGTATGGAATAGGGGAAGAAAGAGGCGTGGTGGAGTGGCGGCGTTTGTGTTTCTCTCTCCTAAGCACCGCCTTTTCTTGGTTGGTAGAAACTAATTGGCTCACTAATTTGGTTGTCAAACGTTTATTGGCTAAACGATGTACAGGAAATTGCCTCACATGCCATCAATACATTTTGTTAATATATATAATTTACTTTATTGAATTTGATAAAAACATGCAAAATATACATATTCATAACTTAATTTATAAAGTATCTAAAAAATATATATATTTTTTCACATTGTTATTATTATTTATTAATATGGGAAAATTAAGATCTACAGAAAACCAACACTTATCTAAAAAACCATTTTTTTTCCTCTATAACTTCTTCATATATTAATAATTTTAAAAAAAAAGTTTCACAAAAAAGTCTATAATTTTATTAGCTTTATTTATGGGGAAAAAAATTTAAAAACAAAAAGTTTAGTGATTTTTTATTATTGCATCATGCAATAGTATTAATAGTATTGCATAATGAATTTTAATTAAAAGTATTTAAAAAGTAGTAACTTAACTTAAATATGGACTTGGTTTATGCGAATAATGTAAAAAACAAAGAATTGACATTCATAAACCAATTTTATATTATTGTTGAATAGTGCATTATTAATTTAAGCTAAAATCTGAATTTTAATTTATTTAAAAAAAAAACTAAAAAATGTTTTTAAAGTTTTTTCTTTTTTCAGTATTCTTAAAATCATGAAAGAAACATATAAAAAACAGTTTAAAAATATAAATTTTTTTCTTGATTTTTTAGTTTTTTATAAAATATTGATTTTCTATAGAACCCAACTCTTATCAATATTTAACAAAGAAAATAAAAAGTATTGTTTAATATGATAGTGATAGTATTGTCTAATATGATATTGATGAGATAATGAGTCTTAAAAACATATGTCCTTCAAACTTTTTTATTTTTTTTTTGAACGGCCAATGAATGCCCCGGAAAACCCGGGGACTATTTACACCAGTTGAGCTCATTCCAGGGAAAATCCACCTCCGCGAGCGGCCGGATGGTAAAACCTGGGAGCTCAGGGATCGAACTTGTGACCTTTCAGCCCCAAGTCTCCCCTCATCGCCAATGCCCCTTCCAAAATGCTGCCCGTAAGAATCGAACCTGTGTCTCAAGTAGAGAACACAGGCTTCCTACCACTACACCACAATGGAAGTTGCTCAAACTTTTTTATTTATTAGGATAAGATGTTTACTTCAAAAAATAGTAAATGAAAATAAAATTTTGGGCCTCATATAACGATAGACCATGTGCGATCGTTCACGATACAAACTCTTAAAACCAACCATGATTTAGATATTTAGGATTTGAATGCAACATGAACAACGAGAACTATATGAGGAGAGAACTATATATATACGGTATATATATTAGACTATGTTAGATTAGTTTATACCATTATTGTCAGGGGCGAAACTAGCTTGGGACCAGAGAGTCCCCGTGCACCACCTGAGAGTTTAAAACTTTTTTTTTTAACTTTATATTTTTATTTGCTACACTTAATAAATATATAAATTTTGAACAAAACATTAACATAAAACGCCTTTGGTCTCAGTGGTCGAACTTCGCGTCCTTTATCAAACAGACACAAGTTCGAATCCTGCTGTACCAAACCTTTTTTTATACATTTTTTTCCAAGGAGATGAATAGATGTATAGATATTGAACAAACAATTAGCATAAAGCTTCCTTGGTCTCAATGGTCGGCACCCGTTTTCTTCTTCATACAGTCGAAGGTTCGAATCTTGCTCTTCCCCATCTTTTCTATACATTTTTTTCAAGGGGCTGAATAGATATATATCTTGAACAAAAAATGAGCAAAAGACGCATTGGTCTCAATGGCTGGACTCTCTATTTCTCTTCAAACAAATGTAGGTTCTAATCTTGTCCTTCACAATTTTTTATTCTTTTTCCATGTTTAGCCCCTTCTACTTCTTGATTTCTTTATTTGTTTTCAAGTTCCAACCTTATTTTCTTGAGAGAAATCAATAAGAAAAATCAAAAATTCAAAATTCTTTTCTTAACTTTACAATGTAAGACTTTTTCGTTAGTTTGTAACTATCTAATAACATCGTAATTTTAATTATTTCCTCTATTATTAGTGTTCGAGAATTTATTTTGTGGACCCCCTAAACTTTTTTTCTAGTTCTGCCCCTGATTATTGTACATATCCATAATAGAGGGATATTATACGTAAATAGTGACAGGGTTTTGTATATATAAATGATCTTGCGTTAACGAGAAGGATCGATGATCAAGTCAAAATATTCTACAATATAGTTAATATATATAAATTATAGAAAATTATGTTGGGTATATAATTCGAGTAAAAATTATATATTATCAAGTAATCAGGTCAGAAAAAACGGATATGCTACCAAATATCTACCAAAATTTCAAAAGTAATTCAATATCATGTTTGATACCTTCTCAACCCATCCCTAAGTTTTAAGTTTCAAACAAAGTTTATATGATTCATGTTTCATCGACATTCCTGGTAACAACATATCTTGTTTGAGGGTGGGTGTCTCCTCCCACTTTCCCCTCACCACCCCTTTGACACCTCTCTAAAAGGAAACTTATGAAAATTAAAGGGTGCAAATAGGGACACGAATAAAAGTAGTTAAATTAGTTAAAAGAGATCATTGAAATTTGAAAAAAATAAATATGGGAGAAAGTGTTAATGTTCATACATAGCATGTAGCCGTAGGGAGGAATCACATGCCCCTCATTCATCGCCGACGTCACTCGGTATATATACCACCACCCAATCAAACAAAACACTCAATCCATTCACTCTGCTCTACTGTTTCTTACTGTTTCTATTCCACAGCAAAAAGGCTTTAAAAGTTAAAACTCTCCACATCGAAATTCGTAATCATAATTCAACCATTTCTTCTTTAATCAATCGCTCTGGCTTTCCCTACAATGGACGTTTTCAGCTTGCTAAAGTTCTGGAGGAACGCCGGTGGCGCAGATCCGAGAGCTGCCGGAGATTATGATTCGTTAATCGACGACGATGAGTCGTTTTTCGATCTGGTTTTTACTAATCCAGGCGGTGAGGATGAATACGGATACGGCACGTTTCCCGATGTCAACGGATTTTGTGACGACGGAGTTGATTCGAGGTCGAGTTTCAGATTTTCGTCACCTGATGAGGTTTATTTGAACAATAAGAGGAATATTTTCTCTTTTGATTCGCCGATTACGAAGACGACGCCTCAATCGCCTCTTCGGATGCTGGTGCTAGGGCTTCAGAATGATCGGAATTCGGAATCGGAATCGGAGAAGGAAATGAATAGCGAGATCAGCGAGATCGAAGAGGTTAGAATCGGAGCATTGTTGAAACGAGATAACAGTCTGAGAAATCAATTGAAGACGGAGAAGATTCTGGAAACAGATCTGACGCCTTCGAAGCGTTTCTCGAAGGACGTGATTAACAAATATCTGAATCTGATGAAACCGTCGTCCGTTAGGGTTTCGAGGAGGAGCACCGAGAAATCGAGGTTATCATCGGAGAAATCCGTCACGCCGTCGTCGTCTCCGGCGTCGTCGGTGTTCTCTCCGAGGAAGGAAGAGAAAAGAGGCGGCGGCGGTGGAGGCCGTGGTGCGGTGTTCCGAGAGGTTCGTAAGCGGTTAGGAAAGAGCCGTTCGGCGTCAGCGATTCTTCAAACTTTGGCGACAAAGAGCGATGATTCTGAGTTAGAACAACAGGATGGAATCCGAGGCGCTATTCTCCATTGCAAGAGATCATACAACTCACCTTCTCAAGGTATATATCTACACTAACTTCAAATCATTACACAAATTATCGAAGAATTCGTAGGAAATTAATTTAATAAATTGTGATTAAACTATTTCAGGTTCTGTGCTTTCAAGATCTGGAAGTGCTCCATCAAACAATCAGACACGAATTTCCATTGCAGAAGAGAACAGAAGCAGCATTTGAAAGAGAAATTGGCGGGATATGTTCTTGAGGAAATTTTGTAAATTTTTGTTTGTTAAAAAACTAACTCGTGTAATTAAACAACTTTAGTGTTTGTGAAAAGCGCCATTGTAGCATATTTTGTGCATTTGAAGAAATGTGACGTATTTATTTTTTGTTTTGACATCATTACCGTTTTACCATTTAAAATTGATAATTATTTGGAATAGAGGTATCACGCAAATCTTATAAAGTGTTTAGAGAGCTCTCAAGCTCTTAAAGATTTAAGGATTTTTAAATGGTTAAAATCGATTGGCTGAGACGTCCCTATAAGGGAAGCTTGTATATTAGTTACATTATCCTTATTTTATTAGTGTTATGAAAAATCTATTGCTATGAGAAAACCCATAGATTACGGATAGAACCTGTGACCTGAAGAGGTTCCAAGCTCAAGCCAAACTTTAACATGTATATAAGTATTTAAGAAACTGTGTTCAAAAGTTCATGATTAGGCAATAACGAAAGGTCCTTCTAAGGACATCGTATTTTCTTTTCCTTACACCGTTCTATACGTCATGTATAGGCCTGTACGTGGCGTGGCGTATATTGCCTGGATCGGTAATTAATGAACGTAAAATAAAACCTTTATGCCACATACAGACCTATCCGTGCCGTATAGATGCGGTGTTTCGGAGAAGCCACGTATAGGCGCGGAATTTTTGGATGTTTTTGTGATCGATGAAGGGTGGTCTATACGCCACAGAGAGACTTATATGCCACGTATAGTAATCACGAATATTTTCAACGTGAGTTGATGGCAGACTGGTGGTGTCAAGTCTGGCAGGCTATACGTCACGTATAGCCTTATACATTGCGTATAGACCAAAAGTGTAATGGTTCTACCTGTCACACCCTCAAAATCCGCCTACAAAGTATCACCGCCTGGGACATATGACAAACCATGATCTAAATCATCAGACACAAAGAACGACTATATATGAGTAAAATCATTTAAAAATCATCAGAGTTTAAGTTTTTAAGTTTAGCGAAAGCATTTAAACAGTTTAGCGGAAGCTTAAGAAAATCAAACAAGTTTTTAATGTTTTCGCGTGCACGGGCGCCCATAAGGAAACAATTTCAAATGCAACAATCATAACCAAATATGCAATCACCTAACGTGCGTGCTAGCCATATCTGTAAAGTTGTGAACATCGAATCGTCTACTCGATCTATCTATTTTGGATGAGAAACGTAATTAAATAATTGTTTTATTGATCAATGAAGAACAATTACAATGAGAAAATACTCAGAACAATCACATAGAAACATCGTAAGAAACACACACTTAACACTGAACAACTCTACACTCGTTACTGAATTACAAAGCAAAACGGCTATATATACTACAGCCTGCCGAACTCACACGAACTGCCAGTTCGTGTGAACCCAAACTCACCCGAACTGTGAGTTCGGCTGACACTTCGTGTCAGTTCATTCTCACTTCGTTTGACAGCCAACTTGCACCACTTCGTCTTGTTCAGATACTTCACACAACGAACCGCTCATACACTAACAAACTCCCCCTCGACGTGTGCAGTATCCGTTCATCCAATTGAAACGTATATTTGAACAAACTCCCCCTTAACTTGATGGTAGCTTGATCTTGAATACTTGACGAAGCACAGTGTGTCTTTGTCTTTATCAACAACTTCAGAATACTTGAAGTTGTGATATTCTTCCTTCACGCAGAACCTATTCAAACATAAATAATCTTAGCACAAAACATCTCTTTGAGACTCCAAGATATTGATTTTGAACATTTGATCTGTATCACGTCTCGATCAGATAAAAAACAAAACAGAAACAAAATCTTTTTGGCTTTTAGAAAGTTTACATCAAAACAAACCTAAAATCTTTTTGATTTTTCAAACTTATGCTAAAACACACCGAAAATCTTTTTGAATTTTCTGAAATGAAATGAAATAAAATGCAATACAGAATCAAACTCTATTTTTGGTATGAGAAAGATCACTATCAGAGATCATATTGATCATAACGCACTGAACTACACTTCAATTTCAACTAATTGAAGCACACAAGTCATGTTGATTGCATGTATAATTTGTCCATATTAAACTCAGGCAAAATCATACTCATAACATCCGGATATGTTAAGGTATTGATTAGATTTGTTTTGACCAGTGTATCCCACACTATCAGACATATTTCTTTTTCTCGTGTGATTACACATGTAATTACCACATAGTGTATTGATTACATGATCTCGTCAACTGTGTTCCATGAAAAACGAAATAAGAACATTAAATCGTCTACCTTAAGGTCGATCTTTCGATACCTAGATAAGGCCTCGGATTTAACAAAATAAGAAAAAATAAACAAGTTGAAATTGTATAATTCAACAACAATCAGGTCGGTCTTGTGGACACGCAGAGAAAGTTCGATGAATTATACGAAACACCAAAGAAAATAAAGCAGAACGTCAAACGAACAACAATAAGGTCGATCTGTCTATACGCAAAGAAAGTCCGATCATTTGAGAAAATATAGGAAATCAAACAAGTTTAAATCTTTGCAAAATGAACACATGTATTCACAGTGACTTCTCATTTTGTTTTTCACACATTTTTCTCTTTTTGTCATGAAATATGTTTCAAGATGTTATCCACATGGTCAAGCATTGTATTTAGTGTATATCACCTCTGAATACTTTTTGATTTGCCGAGCCTACCAAGCACATCAAACAATGATCTTATGGCTTTTTCATCTACTCTATCCATGAGTCAGATACGTAAGCCAATCTACCATCATTTCCCAATGATTAATTTCTCAAGATTTTATATATTTTGCATGTATTCACCTTCACCATATTTTGCATTTCTCCCCATAACATGCTTTTACCTTTTTCTCCCCCTTATGAAAAACTCTATGTTTGGATTTTTTCATTTTATAAAAACAAAACACTATTTTTGACTTTTTCAATTTTCTCCCCCTAAACTATAAAACAAAATGTAAAGAAAGAAAATTGATCAATCGATGCGGATACCATTCTGTGTAAGTTTTGTAAAGAAAGAAAATTGATCAATCGACACGGATACCTTTCTGTGTAAGTTTTCAGAAAAAACTTTCATGTTAGCAAGATGAATCATGAAATTTAACTTAAAGTAAGCAGAATACTCCTCCATCAACGAATTTTCAATCATCGATAGGTCTTCTAGAAGTACCTGCACACTGGTCAAACACATCAGTTTTTAAATGACCCGAAGTGGATCGCTTCTGGTCGACCAGTGCCCTGGTTTTGCTTTGAAACCACCTTAGGTTTCCATTATTGTTATTATTTTGGTAAATCAGTCTTTGATGAATCAATCACAGGTGACTGTGACGAACAACCTATATTTTGAACCTTTGAAAATATTGGAACAAATCGTTCTTGAGTTTTATAAAATTTACGTTGAAACTCATCAAAAAATCTGCCATGTTCATCAATGAACATTGGTTTGGCAGTTTTACCAAAAACTAGAATTTTGCTTCTTGTTTGAATAAAAGCAGTAGGAATTGGACAATCTTTTGCCATATGCCCTTTTTGGCGACAAATGTAACACAAACGATTGTTTATGTTTTTCCGTTTTAGAACCTGCAAAGCTTCACACAAATTATGAACTCCAAACTGATCATAGATAGAATCATATACCTGATGCTGATGATAATGAACCCATTTAGAAGTCGGGCTCTTTGGAGTAGAATTTGAACTTCCAGAAGAAAATTTTGCATTTTGATTCTTCTTCATTACTGCAACATCTTTCATAAAAAACTTCAGAGATCTTTTGAGCATCCACGCAATGAAGTGGAAATTCTTTATTAGAAAAGATTTGTTCTGAACCCTTGAGTTTGTAAAACCTCTCGGGTTGAACCTTTTCAGCTTTGAAAACATCTTTCTTCACTTTCCTCAACTTGATTTTCTTTAAATTTGGTTTCTTTGAAGCTGGAATATCACCATCTTCAACAATTTTAGATTTGAACCCCAAACAAACACTTTTTCCAGAAATCTTTTCTTCAGACGTTGATGATTTATGCCCGTTCTTTGCCAACCTTGAAAACTCAGCCTTGACTTCATTGATATTGTTTTTTGCCTAGAAAATGGTCTCATCAATATCAGTATGAGAATGAATCTTGTCAGTAGAAGTAGCTGATTGTTCATTCTCAGTTGTTGAAGAACCAGACACAAACGTTGAAAATTTAGGAATTTCAAATTTCATTCCATTCTTTTTACCAACCTTCTTATGTTTCTTCTTTTTTACAACCTTCTCTTATTCAGTAGTTGAGAATGAAAACTTTAAGTAATCATAATTTTCAACTTTCTCTTTGACAACATTGACAACTTCTTTAATGATAGTCGGGGGTGTAACTGTCCTATCAAATACTCTCTCAAAATTCTCATATTTGGCCAAAAAGTTTGTAAATGATTGTGAATTTATTACATTGTTCAGAAGATGCTTGGCATTGATCACCTCAATTTTCATTTTAGAAATTTTTTGTTGTGCTTCTGACAATTCTTTCTCAGTTGCAATTAACCTTTTAGCAACCCTATTTGTTTCTGATTTTTGCAATCTAAGATTGTCAAGCTCACCAAATAATTCCTTCTTCAACTTATCTTCATTTCTTTTCAGAATATCACGATTTGTGTTCAACAACTTGTCAACCCTTGTTAGTTCCTTCTTCTCCTCCAATAAAACTTCATTTTCAACAGAATAAAGTTTTACTTTAGCAGCAAGTTCATCAGATCTTTTATTAAGCACATCGAGTTTAATCTTGGATTTCTCAAACAAATCATTAAAATCATTTTCAACATCTTTTACTTCAGCCTTCCATTTTTCTACCTCTTGAACTAACTCAACATTCTTTTCAGATAATTGTGTAACTTCCACATTAGATTCCTTGCATTCTATCTTAGACACCTCCAATTCTTCCTTTACCAATTGAAGTACTTCGGTAAGAATTTTGACTTCCTTCATCAAAGAATCATTTTCTTTTAGCAAATTTTCAATCTTAACTTCAGAAGTTTCATTCTCAGTTGACTCATAGTAACTCAAATCCCAATAATAATCATCTTGTTCGTTGTAAAAATCAAATATGACTTGTCAAAGACCTTACCCCAATTAATAACTTTCTCATTTAGAACAGTTAAAGCTGTCTTATATGAATTACTTGATAACGGTTGAGAACTGTTAGTAGCTTTTGAATCAGATTTTGTGAACATGAGTTTGCTGACATTCTCTTGCAAAATGTCCAAGATTTGAACATTTGTAAAATTTTATCTTAGATTTATCAAATCCCAACCTTTCACCATAAACAACATGTTGTCTTCCAGTTTTCTTGAAGAATCATTTTGACTTCTGACTCAACATAGCCAATTGCCAGGCCATATCCATTTCATTTAACCGATCATCATCGATTTCATAAAGATCATCTTTAGTCAGCTGAGCATTACTAACATCATTGATAATTATTCCAAAAGAAGATGAAATGAGAGCAGAGATCAAAGTAGCACAATCATCAACTGACTTGACCGAAAAAGCATTTTGATTTGATGAACCTGGAATTGTAAAAGGGCAACCTCTTGAAGAAGTAGTATTATCAGAAACTTAAGACATATTCTCTATAAAAGCAGTACTTGGTGTTGAACTAATGCCAATTGGTTTAGCTTTAGCATTTATGCTTGCTACATTCTGACCATGATACAATTCTGAATTTTGCAATTTAGTAGTGGATTTGTTTGAATTCAGCATTTCCATTTCTCGAGCATGAAGTTTACCAGTTAACTTATGAAATGATAATGCAGAGAATTCTTTGTCATGTGTGATCAATAAAACATAATTTTCCCATTTTTCCGGCAAAGCTTCCAATATCTTTTCTTTCAATTCTTCATCAGTTTCTCGATTCCAACAACTTTCAATTCACTGATAAGATGTGAAAACCTTGATACAAGAGCCGTGATGTTTTCATCAGTTTTCTCTACCTCAAGTGAATCAGATGAAGAAAACAGAAGAAAGGTGATCAGCTGGGAGTATATTGAAGAGATTGAATAGTATCAAATTGTCACTAGTGACGGCAAGAAGATAGTTAGAAGCATCAGTGATGCTCTACGAGGGTTTTCTGAAAGTGAGCTACGGGATATGGTGAGGATTGGTGAAAGCAGAAAAAGACTGACTTTTAGAGAGAATATTCTCTATCAAAAGGCCAAATTTCAGGTAAAAAGTGAGAAAGCTTCTATTGCCTCTCCTTTTGGTACTACCAAGAAAACAAAAGCACCAATTACAACTTAGGAGTACAATCTAGATGAGGAATTGTACTATGTGTACCGCAGAGATGGATCTCACTCGACACATAAAGAAATGATTCCAAGTGAATGGGATCTGTCGGACAGAGTGTAATTAAACTCATTGTCCTTGAAATAAAGGATGGTGATTTGTTAAAGAAGGCAGTACAGAAGAAGATTAGAAGACCAACACATAACAATCACCATTCTTAGCCACTATTTAAATATTTTTTTTTCATTTTAACATATACATACATTTTCAATGAATTGGTTAATACGATAGTAGAGCTCTATTTTACTCATAATTGTGTTCTTACATGAAGTAATCTTGTGTTATGTTAGTATGTTGACATTCTGAGACAAGTGTTTGACTGACGTGGTGGACTGAGAAGATTTATCATAAATTAAACAATATAAATCTGAGTTCTTCGATTGGTAGAGAAGAAGAAGAATAGAAGCAGATGAACTTGAGTTCTTCAGGATGAAGAGTTAATCGGTAAATTAGAGAAGCAGAAGAAGACAACCAGATGAACTAGAATTCTTCAGGAAGAAGAGTCAAAACCCACATCGGACGCATAACACATAACAATTACATATATAATTCAAAAGATATGATTCCATATATATCCATTAATTAATTACAAATATGGTATGATACAAAAAAACTACAACTTAAAACATGCTACTTTCAGAGGAGGAGGAATACACCTCTAAATCTCCATCGAGGTAAATGGAGATGACCTCCGCGTCCTTGACGTCAGGGCCAAGTCCCTGACATCCCTCAGATCATCGGTGATTGGAACCAGTCCATAATCCAAAGACAACCCTGGGATCCTCAGGTAAGGGTCGAAATCGTTCAAGTCATAACCTAGGTGAATCACCATTTGACTTAGGTCATCGAAAGAGAAAGAGGTAATCTCCACCTCATCGAAGTAGCGAACCCTCCCATCGATGTATTGTATCCGGCCATTGAGGCTCGTAAAATATCCTTGGTGATAGATCACCAAAGCAAAAAGACTGAAATCTTCCCCTGTCCAAGAAAATAACCAAATCAGATACGCGCATTCCACATTAAAGCATTCGAATTTCAGTGCTTTAGATGATTACTTACTCTTAGAGCATATTCTTATGCTACAATGTGTCTCGTGTATTGTATCTAGATTAGAGCGAGTCTCTGAGTTATAGTGGCAATATCAATGGTGTCGTACCAGCTGGTACGCCATACCAATTGGTCCACTGGTTGGTACGCATGCCAGATTGTCACTAACTATAAATAGCTCATGTTAGTTGTGAGCTAAATAGTTCTGTCATTTCTACACCTTTTCTGTGTGTGAGTTAGAGAGAGAAACCAGAGAGAGTCTTTGTAATCTTCAAGTGATTCAATAAGAATTATCTTATTTACTTCTTGTTTCCACTAGATTGATCAAAGCATGCAATAGTAAGATCGTATCTCGCTTTTACAAGTGGTATCAGAGCAATCCAGGTTGCTCTAATGCTGTGTTTGATCAAATTTTTGGATTTTTGGAGAGAGAAAGTTTGGGTTTCTTCATTTTTTATCAAATTCTTCCAATTCTAAGTGATTCCAAGGTTAAAAATGATTTCTGAACGTTCCTAGAGTGTTTTCGCACCTCACTGTGTCAAATTCCAGTTCAAATTGTCAAAATTCGCAAAAATCAATCGATTTCAGCATGGTACGCTGCTGGTACGCCGGATGATCCGTTAGTACGCTCAGTGGTACGCTAGGCAATCTTCATAGATTTCTGGTACGCTGGTGGTTGGTACGCAAGGCAATCTTCAAAGTTGGTACGCGAAGTTTACTCACTGGTACGCTGGCAGTTACGCCGTACCAAATTGGTACGCTGCTTGATCTGGTACGCTGAGATTTCTGGTCCGGAGTTTGGTATGTTGGAGTTTTGGTACGTTGGTGGTATGTTGACCTCTTTGGTACGGAAGTCGTGATTTTGGTACGATGGCAGAAAAGTGGTGTTCACCAAAACTGACGTAACTTGAGAACCGTTATGAGTCACGGAACCCAATACCAGCCAAAACGACTGTCTCGACGAGATCTAGAATTTTACTCGCCTAACGGCCAGTACCCTCCATTTTGGTACCCAAAAACCGCTTGGAAGATCTTTATGTTTGAGTTTGAAGTTTTTGAAGTATCATTTTTTTTTCTTTCAAAAACAGGTATCCCGCACTTCCCAAGTGCGGGGGTCAGTGTTCGGGTTAGGCTCGGGTTCTTGTCTCCAACGCCGAAGGAAAAAAAGTGGGGCCCAGCCGTGGTTCCCAACTGCGGGACGACAGGTCATTCAGACAAGAGTGGTGGGGCCCAGCACGTGGTTCCCAACTGCGGGACTAGATCGAATCGACAAGAACCCTAGGTCACCGCACTTCCCAACTGCGGGGGATCTGACAACCGGACAAAACCCTAGCACGGGTTCCCGTAGCATGCATGCTTTTTTTCTAATTTTTGACCACCTTAATATATCTGACCACTTATCCAAAAATTAACCCACATTTTTCTAATTAAATACCATACACAAATACCACATTCAAACACAAATACTTCTCCATCCCTTCAAACACAAATATTTCTTCATCCCTACCATCAAACACAATCACCATACAATGCAAGGAGGATCACAAATTTACCCTGGTCCCCGAAATAACGATTTGTTATGGCTGGGTGCTAACCACCGAGCTCACCACGTGTATTACTCCCCAACCTTTGACAGAAATAAACCTCTTAAACTCAGACGGGGAGATCGACATTTTTGGAAATTTATAGTCGAAAAAATGAAGGATGAATTGTTCCCGGCGAAGCTGATCGAATACCTGAAGATATCCGGGTTTTACGGCGTCCTACAATGTCATTACGACAAGGTTGATAATCACCTTGTAACATCACTGGTTGAGCGTTGGCGGCCTGAAACTCACACGTTTCACTTTCCCTTTGGTGAAGCCACAATTACCCTTGAGGATGTTCAAATGCTATGGGGTTTACCACTTAGTGACCGGGTAGTTTCTGGTTCCGATTTTAAGTGGGACAACCAACAAAAAATAGATAATTGTCAAAATTTGTTGGGGATAACAGGTCTGGAGGGACAAGACCTCAGCACCAACACAATCAGGTTTACCACTATTCTTAAAGAAATAAAGGCATCTTGGCCGGGACCCAACGCAAGCCACGAAGAATGCTTGAAAATTGCAAGATGCATTATAATGCATCTGATAGGTGCCGTTGTTCTTCCTGACCATTCAGGTTCTGCAATGTATTACTTCCACTTGCAAAACTTGATTGATCTCAGAGAATGTGGAAAGTTGAGCTGGGGAAGTGCTGCGCTTGCATGTCTGTATAGGAATTTATGCAAAGCTGCAGAGCCCAGCAATTGGGAATTGGCCGGACCTACCATGTTGTTGCAAATGTGGGCATGGGAGAGAATACCCCGAATTGCCCCAAGAATTAGAGAAGGCTTCGATTTTTCAACACCGTTTGGTGGAAGGTACTCACTAATAATTAATTAAAATAATTTATCAATTATTATTTGATAACACTTTTATAAAAATGGTTTGTAGGTGGCGTGGTAGCTTGAGTTGGGCTGGCGTAATAAGGTGTTCATTGACGGACTTTCGATCACATATTCAGTGTTTAAACACCGACGAGGTTATAAAATTCATATTACTTGGCAATTTATAATTTTTAAATTTTTACTATATATTAATTAGTTTATTTTTTTAATAGTTTACTTGGAGGCCTTATGAGCATGTTGCACACCTAATAAACCCAATGTATACGAGAGGAAGAGCGTGTTGGAACTGTGACACGTATCTTATAGTTTTTGAGGTTGTTGAGCCCCATCTGCCGAGCAGGGTTATGAGACAGTTTGGATTTTTTCAAACAGTCCCCACTAACCTTCTCATAACTCGTGATGAGCACACAACATTACATGGTTTATCGAGAAAAGCTACTACAATAAACTGGAATCAAGAGTGTGCCATGTACATTGCTCACTGGATTAATCGTATGGCTCACGTTGTAACAGGGCAAGAATGTGGTGGCGAGTATAGGGCTAGTCCTATGTATATGAATTGGTTCTTGGAGAGAACGGCTTTCTACGTTGAAGATCCAGCTAGACAAACTGGAAACACCACGAGGGATGTGAACATTGGTGGAAGGTTTGAATTGTTGGTATGTATTGATTTTTTTAAATACATAACTTTATATATTTTGCTCTTTAAAAATTATTATAACTTGTCTTGTTGGATAACATTGTAGACTCAGGGCATTGGGGATATGCATAGAATGGCAAGTCAAGATAACCCGTTTGGTCTTGACAATCAACTAGGTGGGGTTCAACAAATGGCGCAACATTATTTAAATCTTGCCGGTGCGCAACATAACCTTGACTACCAAACGTCGCATTTGGCTAGTCAATGGAACCCGTTTGAGTTTCCCCCACATCCTCCTTATAATGTTGACCGTCCGGTTACAAGAGCTGATCAAAGGAATACGGATACATATTTTCGGTTCCGTGAACCATATACAGGAAATGTTCCTAATTATAGTTATAATGAAACTGGAGAATCCAACAGCTCAATGAATGAGGCTAGTAGTTCAACGAATCAGGAATTCATGAGTCATCATAGTGGCTCAATGAATGAACCTGATAATTTTCATCAAACTACTAGTTTACAGTTTACCCCTTGGCAAAACGAAGACTTCAGCCATAGTACTGTTGGTGGTGACGGGTTCGGAGAATCATCGAACCAAGGAGCCTCGTCACATTTATCCCCAATGGAATTCTCCCCAATGATCAATCAAGAGCATCAAGATTATTACACACCCCAACAAGAAGAGCAAACCCAGACTCAACAAGATTTCTCTGGGTCTTTTTTTTCTAGCTTATTTGATGTGGATAACTTCAACCAACAGTACTACAATCGCCCACCGCAGACAAGGGGTAATATTTCACCAATACCTTATGGTGGAAATTTTTCATCTACACCGGAAGTTCAACAAGAAGACCAGGATGAGCAGCTAGGACGTGGTAGAAGGAATAGGAATCCAACCAGATGCCCTATATCGGGTGGTCCACTGTATAGACCTCATGGTCATAATCATTGATAGATGTCCTTTGTTTTATTTAAAAATTTATTGTTGTTTGTTTTATTTAAAAATTTATTGTTGTTTGTTTTATTTAAAAATTTATTGTTGCTTAACGTGTCGTTTTCACCCATTATACATCGTATTTAGTTTTTGCATTTCAAACATGAAACATAGTACTTATAACAAGCTTTTATTTCATATATCATACATCCTAAACAGAGGTACGAGTGTTGTTATACAACACCTACAAAACAGACAAACATCAAGATTTTCGAAAGCAACAAAGTTCAGTACATTAGTTTTGATAACGATACTTATAAAACTGATTCGCCATGTAGTTACGGTACCTCTCACACATGGATTTGAATTGATTATCCATGTCTAATGTCTTCCCCTGCACTAGCATTTGCATTAAGAAACATACAATAACTCCCGATTCAGCACCGAGGTCACCACCATCCTTAGGCAAATAGTCTTCACAAACAACGTGTGTTAGTTTCTTTTCATTTGCCTTTCTAACTAGGGGATCAGAGTACCTTTTATTCCAGTAACCAACTTGGTGCAACAATAAATCCATATAAAATGGAATGAGTGCTATGAATTTGGTGTACACCAGTTGTTGATACTTCTCACGGTATACGTGGTTAGTCCAATACTGAACCATCTCCATTGTATCTAGGTCGATTCGGATAAGTATCCAGTCATCAATGGAATCGATGTGTAATGGGAAATAAACATACCGAACCTCCCAAAATGGAGGGTAAAGTTCGTCTTTTCCATTAGCATATTTCACTGGCCTGTCCTCCCATTTTTGAACGGACAGTTCAGCTCGAAAGCTTGGTGGTAAGATTGTCCAATTCAGTCCCGCCGTACCCTTTTTTGCTATCTTTTCAAGTCTCATGCGCATCATTCGTCTAACCCATCCTGTAACATGTTGTTCGTACAATAATCTATAATCAAATAATCTGGAATAACATATATTAGGGGAAACTAAATATTATATTATTCATACCGTTTTGAATAGACGGCCATCGTTTTCATAACCCAAGAGAGTCCCCCAAAAATGCTTGTTAAGTTTTTGTTTTTCTAGCAGAATCGATTGACAGTATGCTGCATCACCATTGAAGTAGAACTCAAAGGCATTTGGGGACCAAAGGTAAGATGTAATTTCATCTGCTAACACGAAAACAATTCTTTTCGTTTCTTGGTTTCTCTTAGCGTTTTCTATCAATCAAACCAAAAGAGGTTAAATTATTTTCGCCATCCAAATGCATATTAAATTATAACATATTTTAATTAAATCAACTAACCAGGTAAGAAGCGACCCTGATAAATTCTATCTGCCATGTGTCGTCGAAATCGCAGGCACTTGTCTTTAAAATCTCCCTGCATATTAACAGTTTTATTGCGAACCAGATTATGCATTAACAAACACATTAGAACTCCTGAATCACCCCCGAGTTCAACACCACCCTGAGGAAGATACTCTTCATTAGCAACGTGCACGTTGAGATTTCTGTTTTCGGAACTCAGTGGTGGTCCCTTATAATGATGCCAGTAATGTATCTCCTCCAACAACCACTCGAAACCTATCGGAAATGTTTCTAATATTGGCGAAATCAACTTCCTATATTCATTTGAATATCTATGGTTGGTCCAATACTGAACCATCTCCATCGTATACAAGTCGATACGAGCAAGAAACCACTCATCAATTCTTGTAACATATAACGGAAAATAGACATACCGAACCTCCCAGAATGGAGGATATAATTCATTACTTCCGTTAGCGTACATCGCACCATGCTTGGTTTTTTCATCTAATATACCATTACGAAACTGGGGTGGTAGAATGGTCCATTGAAGCCCCAAGGAGCCGTTCTTCCTTACTTGGTCAAGTCTACATTCCATCATTCGCTTGACCCAGCCTTCAATATGCTGTAATTTTAAATATTATTATATACATTGTGAGCAAGGTAAAACATGAGAGAGAAGAAACATAAAGAAACAAAAATTAAATTACCAATGTTGAAAGACGCCCATCAGACTCGTAACCCAACAGGGTCCCCCAAAAATGTTTGTCAAGGGGGTTCAAGTCCAAATAACGGGAGAAGCAACATACAACATCCCCATTGTTGTAGAACTCAATGGCATTAGCAGACCAACTGCCGTCGACCCCCTCGGTCACAGCTTCAGTTGTTTTTTCCGGCATACCTTCCAGGACATCCTCCGTCGACACAGCTTCCGACACAGCTTCAGTTGTTTTTTCCGACATATCCTCTGGGACAACTTCAACATCGGCTTTCTTTGCAGACGATGAAGACGCAGAATGTTTTAAACTCATACGTCTCCATTTCACAGGAACCCAGCTAGTAGTTTTATTTGTTGGTTGTGAATGGTATTCTTGGTCAGCCAAACCTTTGCCTTTGTTGTCTGACATTATATTTTTTAAGATGACCAAGGTTGATGATCAAGGTTGATGAGTGGTGATGGAAGATGGTGAACATTCAAGAGGTATTTATAGGGAGTAATGACCAAGGTTGAGAGTTATGGTAAATATTTAGCATGTGAATTTCCAGCCTGTTTTTCCAGGCTGTTTGAATGAAGCCAAAATTTTGCAGGTTGCTTTTGCTTTTTCCAGCCTGTCTGTTTTTGCAGGTTGCTTTTTCCTAGCTGTTTTTGCAGGTATACGTTTTCTTTTGCAGGTTGATCACATTTAAACATAATATTTAAACTTTAACTATTTATATCAACATTTAAACTTAATATTTAAAGTTAATATCTATGCATAAATACTACCTAGTTAATATTTAAACATAATATTAAACATAATAGTTAAACCTTAATATTAAACATAATATTTAAACCTTAATATTAAACATAATTAAATAACTGAAAAGCTACCTAATTAATTTATTAAACAAACACCACAAATACCACCTAATTTAATTAAACATAGTAGAATTCAACATAGTACTCAAATCTAATACTCCCACGGACAATCTGAATCGTATTCGGAATCAGACTCAAATGGCCCCAACGGAGTTCTCGGGGGCGTCCTTGCTAGTTGTTGTTGTTCCTCCTCCCATAGTTCACGAAGCGCAGCTTCATCCTCCAAGTATTTTTCTTCTTCTTCTCTTCTTCCTCCAGCGGCTGTTGTTCTGGGTTTTCAGGAAACCAATATGGTGGAGGTGGAGGTAGAACAGGAGGTGGAGGTAGAACAACCGGTGGAGTTGGAGGCGGTGGTGGAGTTGACGTGGAGGTTGACGATAAACAACAGGTGGCGGTGGAGCTGGGACCAGAATACCTTGTTGTGGAGGTGGATGTTGGGGTTCCCGACGTCGCAAATGATTGTAGCGTGCCGGCCTAGCTCCATGGTATTCGACTGAGTCTCTCGGGGGTGTTGACATCGGGAAAATTATGGAATTGTTCGAGTGTTTCAAATAGATTGATTCTGGTTTGTGAACTAAAATGTAGGTGTTTACAGTCTATTTATAAGTGTTCCTGGTTCGTGAAATGTCCCAACGGCTATATTAACGGCTATAAAATTTGAACGGTCAAATTTATTTTTTAATTATTTATTATTATTTTTATTTAATAAACGTGTC
>JBCNJP010002341.1:0-98262 GCA_039602395.1 Deinandra increscens subsp. villosa | reverse complement strand
ATTAAACAGTAAGATTTAACACCTTAGACATGGATTTTCATCATCAAGTCACCAAGAACACATTTTAAGCATAAAATGACCTAACTAGCATAAATCTTCATTATGGCATGATTTTACACGTAAAGTTGCAGACTTTATGTTAGATCTAACATTCCTAAGCATCATACTAGAAGATCAAACAATTCTATGAAGGTTTGGTCATGCTTTTTAAGAAAACGCATAGAATATGCATGAGAAATGGTTTTAGGGACTCACGGTTTGATCTTCAAGTTCGATGGATGATGGTTTGAGGCTGAGATCCGGTGGTTCACAGCTGATGGCAGTTTGGAGAATGAGAGAATGGGAGTGTGTGTGTTTTGAAGATAATGTAGGTAAATGAAAGAATTAGGGTTTTTGGGACTTTATATAATATATAGATCAGGTGCTAGTTTCGCTGGCAGTTTCGCTGGCCAAGCGAAACTAGCTCTGAATGCATGTAAATCAAAAGTTTAGCTACCGAGCGAATCTACAGTTTCGCTCGGTAGTTTCGCTGGTAACCAAAAGGGGCCAATTTACATTCTAAGCAAGATAAGCACGATTCATGAATTTGTCATGCTATTAATAATACTAAATCATGCATTTAAATCACATTGCACATAATGACCATAAATAAATGAACACATAACACAAGTGGTCGGGTTCAGTGATCAACCAAAGGTCGTGGACGTATTCGGCCTAGTTAAGCATTAGTTACTAAGTTAATACTTATAACGTAACTAACGGAGATTGTCTAACGGAAGTTAACCTCGGAATTCTCGGATGTCACAAATTGTCCATTGAAGAGGTCTGGGTTTCCATCAGATTAGAGTTTATGGAGTTGTTGTACAATTGAGAGAGCTTAAAGGAGGGTTGTAGTAGTTAACTTCATAGGGGCAGAGTTAGCATCGCGGATAAATTAGAATCAGTGAAGAGTTTAACCACGGCTCGCTCGCGGCGAGGGGAGATCTTATCGTCGAATGGTGTGAGTGATAGGATGTCTTATCGGGGTTATCATTTGCACAAGAAAATTTAAAGGATTTTGATAGGTTGGAAATCATATACAGGAGAAATGAGAATAGATGTGATAGCGCAAAGAATACGGTCGAAGACCATAGGCTTGAAAATTTGATGTCATGAGAGTTCTGAAATGAGAGGTCGTATCCCTCATAATTGATGGTTTGCCAAGTAGGATTTCCCCAGGGCTTCCATACACTATGAATTACATTTACGTGTGCACCCGTAAAGGTAATTTACCTTGTATGGTCACGCTGGCTCCTCTTACTTCAGCTACCAGGTTCGATGGGGTAGTAGGTGGTTTCCGAGGGGTAAGTATCAAAAATGTGGTCACTAAATGAAAGGTAACTGACTGGGATTTGCCAAGGAGACAAGTTCTGAGAATAACAACTGATCTAACTTAAAGTTTATCGTAGGTACGATTTGGTAAGGAAGTGGTTTAGTAGGAGTATGGACAGGGCATGCTATAATCAAAATCAAAAAGCAATGGGAAGAAATGTAAAGATGAAGAAAAAGTTGACCCCTAAAAAATAGTGTGCTTTTCAATTTTTAATTGTTTGTGCCTTGTTTCTGAGAAGTTTAGGGGAAGTAAATTGAATGCACGGATTGGAGATGGCTGACACGCGTAAGGCGGAAGTGAAAGGCAAGCTCCACGGTGATATGCTCGGTAGGCTCGACCTAATCGTATGACCACCAATGAAAGTGCAGTGAACTTAAAAGATATATATGTTTAGTTTCCCATCCTAGGTTGCATGGTTTAAAAGACTGAGTCCCGACAAAAATGGGTTGCGAGTGGTAATTACCTAGTATTCACTCTCTCACACGCCATGTCTCTGCTGTCATGACTACACCACATAATAAAAAAAAAAGAAAAGAAAAAGAAATGAAAAAAAAATGAAAAAGAAAAGAAAATGAAAAATAATCACTCAGTTGGTCTTCTTTGCGTGCTTAGCGGCCGACCTGATCACCAACTGATGGTTAATGAAAATAAGTGGTAGTCATAGTCGTGGTGCATGTTTCCTCAAGTTGGGGGTTTGTGAATCCTCAATAAACTCTGAGGTTGGGTAGGTTTTGCTGTGTACGCTTGGGTGTGGGGACAATTAAACATGATGGTAATATTGAACTATATTAAGCATGACGCTTTCGGTTGGGATTAAACGGGTTTGAGTCTAAAGCAGACAAACATACCGGCAATCACCTGGACTTGTTGAGTAACTGAAGCTGAAAAGGGTTCCTCAGTCAGATTCATACGGTTTGAGCCCTTGTAAACATTCTCATGTTTGATATTGGTAAGTAGTTGTTTATTTTTATCTTTCGTGTGTGAGTCGTTAAGTTCTTTTTGGTGTGTTTTCATCTTGGCCAGGTTGATTTGAGAAGTCAAAAATGTGTTTTTCATGGGTCTTAATGCATGACAATATGCCCCCGACAGATCTTGCCAAATTTTTAGGGGAAGGAGTATGGGATAATAAGTATTATCCGAAGGGTTAAATGGGTGTCCTGCCCGAATAGAATCTACTACGACTCCTATTTATGTTATAAGAGAGTATGATCAGTTAAGCTAAGGATATGCTGGATCATTGTCTTAGAGTCTAGATTACGATGATCTAGGCCTAAAAGTAAACCTACCAAGGTTGTTAAGAATAAAAATGTTGTTAAGGGTTAAACAAGTCCTTGAAGATATCAGGATCCTAAACAATGGATTTTGCCCTATTCGTGAAGCTAGTGCATAACTACATGCACTTACGATTAATCATTCAAGTTTGCTGATGTAATCAAGTAAAAGATGGTGAATACATGCTTAAAGGAAATCCTCTCCGATTGCATCTGTAGAGGCTAGATTATGAGGCTTGTAATATTAAATAAGTTGGGCTGGGCTTAGAGGGTTGCATTAGTATTGGGCTTAGGTTAGTTTAATTGATAGGCCATGTGGGCCATTTAGTTGTTTATGATTGGGCTAAACCTGTTTATGATTGGCCTTGTTTGTTGTATGAGGTGGTATAAATACCACCTCATGTTCACGATTAATGTAAGCATTGATTCCAAGTTTACGATTTCTTCAAGTGCTCTTGATTACGATCAGCCTCTTCTTTGCTTCAATAGTAGTTTATTATCATTCAAGACTTCATCTTTCTTATAGATCTAGTCTCTTCTACTACTATTAGTCTTGAATCGATCTTTCACGAGGATTCCGCACTCGTGTTTGATTAGTATATCGTGTGTTTGGGAGATTTCCGGACCTACAATTGGTATCAGAGCAGTTGCAAAGAATGGTGCTTCTTCATCAGGAAATCCAGAGAGCATAAAGACGATGAGGACAGGTTCTACTCAAGCTTCAAGGAACCAGCAGAAAGTCAAATCTGGAGCTGCAGACAAGGCAAGGATGCAATCATAAGGAAAACCAGCTCCATATCAGCCACCAAAAACAAATGGGTACACGTCTGACTTCTATCTAAAGAAGCAGACTTGCTTTAATTGTGGCATTGCTGGTCATATTGCTAGAAACTGTCTGTATCGCCCCTATGAACCCTATTATCCAAAAACTCAAAGGGTTTCATCTCAGGAGTCTGTGAAGTCTAAGCCGATGATGGTGCAAAAACCTAATGCAATGAAGACTGTTACTCCTAAAGTTAAACCCTCTGATCAACATTGGGGTGCTGCCAAAGCTGAAAGAAAATCTTTAAATCAAAACAACAGCTTTCCAAGTTATCAAAATTTTCAAAAACAGGTGAAGAAACCATTTTCAAAACAACCTAAGCTTGAGAAACCCAAAGTTACCCCTCCCAAGGTAACTAAAACTGTTTTAAAAAATGAATCTAAAACGAAGAAGGTTGAAATACCTAAAGTCACAACTCCAAAAGTGACTAAAACAAATGTTAGATCACCTGGAACTTGGAAACCAAAAATCAAGGCAGCTCCATCCAAACTTCCTGATTTCTCAAAGGGGATGTTCTTACAAGAAGTATCTGTAAGGAAATGATTTTCTGAGTCAACCGGATCAAGACGAAGATTTCCGGTTGAAGATATGTTCAAGCGGAAGAACGCTCAAGCGGAAGCTTTTGTCAACCGGAAGCTCAACCGGAAGAACATTTCCGGGTGAACTCTTTTATCCAACAGAATAAAGAGTTCAACCGGAAAAGTACTGGAATATTACTTTTGCAGAATTCAGACCTGCAACAACTTTCATTCTTCCAAAGTCACATCCTAGCCGTCTCCTACTTATAGATAAATGCATTTTGCACATTTCCTCATTTGTATGTTTACTAATGTTCTTTTAGTAAGTTTATTGTTTGACTTTTATATACGGTTAGATTAGCCCGTATGAGATCAACGGCTGTAGTTGATCTCCTTAGTACTATTTATAGTTGTTAGCTAGTTCATTCACAAGTACCAGATTGTAACCCGTTTCAGTGCTTACACTTGTAACAGTTTGAACTTGAGTTAATGCAAATAGTACCGAGAAATTTATTATCTTGTGTTCACTAGTTTATGCAATCAATACATTCAAACTACAAGTATAAGTAAAACAAAGCTTAAGTAAAAACAAGTATGATACAACTTCATTCCGCATGGTTGTGATCTGCATGTAAAGAGTTCTTGTTCTTGATTATTTCTCTGAGTAATCAACGGTCCTACAAGTGGTATCAGAGCTTTGGCTCTACACTTTGAAGACTTCTAGTGCTTCAAAGTTGATACTTTACTTGCTCACTTGAGTTTTTACAAGCTTTTTCTGTTTTACAAACTGTTTTTCACAATGACTGACTTAACTCTTGGTTCACTAAATGGTAGCTCTAACAAACCACCAATTTTCACTCCTGATGACTTTGATACTTGGAAACTCAGGATGGAAGGTTTTGTTAGAAGCCTAGACAGACGCATTTGGAACAGGTTGACTGTAGGTCCTTATAGTCCAACTGTTCAATCTGCTGATGATGCCGAAGTGCAAATACCAAAACCACTAGACAAATATGTTGAAGCTGATTATAATGAGCTTGAATATGATCACAAGGCCTACTGGACACTCCAGGCTGCATTACCCAACTCTATACTGGTAGGGTTTAAAGGGTATAAGACAGCAAATGGCTTGTGGAATGCTCTCAGTGAAATGTATGAAGGGTCTAGTGAGGTTAAGGAAAACAAAAAGGATGTTTTGAAACAAAGATATGAAAACTTCACTTACAAAACTGGTGAATCTATGACCAACCAGTATCTTAGATTTGTTTCACTTCTTGATGAATTGCAAAAGGTAGAAGTAACAATAGAACAGGCTGATGCTAACAGGAAGTTCCTGAGATCCTTACCTCCAATGTGGACTGTTTACACAGTAAGCATTAGGGAGTGCAAGGACCTCAAAAAGCTTAAACTAAGTGAACTCCATGGAGTCCTTAGTGCTTATGAAATGGAGCTTAATCTTAAGCAAAACAACTTTCCTGAGGCATCACCACAGTTGCAAACCACTGCTTTGGTTACAACTGATTTTCAACAGATCTCAAATTCTTCTCAATATCACTCACCCTCAGTCAGTTTCAATGAGCCAACTAGATGCTCAGAGAGTTCTTCAACATTGTTTGACAACTCTGTTGGTACATTATATGTGGCAACGGGCTGGATCGAATAGAGTGTTGAAGACAATGTTTGACCTAGTTTTTGTACTGGCCGAACCTTGGCCGAACCCAAGGTTCGGCGGCTCCGAACTCTGGCCGATCTCCAGGCTCGGAGGACAGGTTTTAGGAATCTATATATAGGTCTTTTGTCTTGTAATTTACTAGTTGTTCATGAGAGCTTGTGTATGTGAGAACTAGTGTTTTGTACTCTGAATCTCTTGTAATCGTTCTATTGGTTAATGAGATTGAGTCGTTTTATTTACATTGATTGTTCTCATTGTTTTCCACGTTATTGATGTCGAACTAAACCGATCCACACGCTCCAGCGTTTTCAAGTGGTATCAGAGCTGTTGGCTCTTTCTATGGTCAAAATCTATCGTTTTTCTTCATTTCGAGACGTTAAACCTTCGGTTAGGGGTGATTGGAAGTATTTCTGTTTGATTTTTAATCAATCGAGTCTTCCTGAGTCATGTTTTTACCTAACAGAAGCATCTGGTTGTTCAAATTCGATCAAATTCTGAATCTAGTGCGTTTTTCCGCGTTCGGCCGAACTTCACGTTCGGTGTAACTGCTCCGAACTCCAGGTTCGGAGTACGCTCGGTGTAACCGCTCCGAACTCCAGGTTCGGAGTACGCTCGGCATAACCGCTCCGAACTCCAGGTTCGGAGGTCCCGAAGGTCAGATTCGGAGATGGTTCGGAGGAGTTTCGGAGGTGGTTCGGAGGAGGTTCGGCGGAGGTTCAGCTCGATCCCAGCCAGGGGCTCTGCCCCTTGGACCCCGCCAGGGGCTGCCGCCCCTTGGACCCCGCTTCTCAGGGACGCTGCCCCCGAACCCCCGTTAGGTGGGAATTTCAAAGAAGCGGATCAGCTATCGAGTTTACCCTTGATTCGGTAGTTGTGGGGTGTTATGTTTGAAGATAATCCAGATCATGATATTTGTTACGAGCTAGTGATCGAATTTCAAGAAATGGGTTTGTGGGTAGTCATTGTTCTTGATGATGGACAGAGATTCATGAACGGGTGTTTCTGATGATGGACAGAGATTCGGAGACATGGATGTGATTACTTTGAGGCGATTGTTTGAATTCTGAGAAATTAAGTCTTTGTGATGGCGTTTATCAGAGTTTATTTGTCTACACAAACTGAAGAATATTGAAGATTTGAATATGTCACTTGTTTAGGGGGGAAATGGGAACCCTAAAAACTTTCAAAGTTTCATTATTGAAAAAGTGAATATTCAAAAGCAATCTGTTCAGGGATGATGGTAATTTTTGATCTTCATGGAAAGGTGGTATATTCTGATGTTCGTGTGAACCGATACGTCAAAGTTTTCGGTTATGGTTTGGAACTCTTTGTTATATGCCCGATACTTTCTTGAGTTTTGAAGACTTGATGAGGTTCTCGTCTACAACGAAATATACGTTTACCAGAGTTATATATTGGGATGGATTGTATGCTGAGGGGGAATTTCCATGATTGAAGATGCTGATTGTGTTTGTTTTCATAAAGATCAGAATGTATTACAATTTGATGAAGATTGAAGAGTTCTGTCAAATGCAGTGATGTTTGTGGATTTTGTTTTTTATTCACAACGGTTAAATGAAGTGATCCTGCATCTTGATGTCATATCCGGTGGTTTGAAGTATCTGTCTATGTGATTGATAAGTTCTCACAGTGGATGTGCTTGAAGAAAGGGGGAATTTTGTTGATTGTTGTGATTGTACAAGATTGCAAGCTGTTTCCTGCATACCTGATGATTCGATCAAGGGAAGTTTGCTAAAGATAGAGGCGTCTGCAGCAAGCTGACTGAAGATTGCTAGAAGATAAATGTCTGGATTCGACAGTAACGTCCAAGGGGGAATTTGTTAGTGTATGAACCTTGTGTGGCCGTTACTGTTCGAATTGACGAACAGACTGATTTGAGAGTGGACAAAGTCTGGGGTCCGAACCTCGGCCGAACTCAAGGTTCGGAGGCTCCGAACCTTGGCCGAACTCCAGGTTCGGAGGTTCCAGGGTCGGCCCAGAATGAAATAGTATAAATAGTGAAGTCTTTGTATTTCATTGTAAGTTTTTGTCCAGTGTCTTCTCAGATCAATGTGTTGAGAGGGGAGGTTCTGTCCGACCTCCCCCGGAGCTTAATCGTTTGTATACTCCTTCGGTTTATGTAACCTTTCAACACAATATATGACAAAACTTCCGTCTTGTTATTATCTACCATAGAATCGATCCTTAAATGCTTTTTCAGGTAAATGTTCATGCATGCTAGATATTGAATTACATGAAGTATGGAAGCTGTTAGGTTGATTTTTGGGCTGATTTACGAGTTTTCTGTGACCAGCGAAACTGGCTGTTCGCTGGGCGAAACTATATAGCGAAACTATTTGAATATCCTTCCAGCGACACTATACAGCGAAACTATAGTGTCGCCGTGAAAACTAAGTAGACCTACTCGAACGAAACTACCGAGCGAAACAACCAAAGACTCCTGAATGAAAGTTTAAACCAGTTTCGAGCGAATCTATGCTAGCGAAACTGTGTCATCAATTTCGAGCGAAACTAGCTAGCGAAACTCTGTCATCGGGTATTCCCTAGCGAAAGTGCTGCCCGTGCACAAAGCGAAACTGTGTAGCGAAACTGTGCCAAGACCAAAACCCAGACTTGTGCAACTTATTTGAATGTTATGCCATGACTTACATGATTATGCAATAATGAGACGTGCTTTGATTTCTGAGTTATGTGAACCCTCGTTTATGATCAACCATCGGTGTCGTGTGTCGGTATGTCGTGTCATAGTTCCAACGTGCTATGTTATGGGCCATAGTGACGTAAGTTAAAGATTGGACACAAAAACTAATACTTAAGACCTAAACGTGTTCTTAGGTCTTCGTTAAGCAAACAATACTTGGATTATTTAGCAAGTGTAGCAGTGCAACCAAAGGTGAGTGTCACTAACCCTTATACTGTGAGCCTGTTTGGGACACACCGAATAACTTAATGAAAAACAATGCTGACAACCTTACGAGTGCTATGCATCTCTTTTATGAACTTGAAACCTTATGAGTGCCACGCACCTCTTTGATAAACTTGAGATGTTTTATGGGAAACACTTGTGGAACTTAAACAAACTATTTCTGAAACGAAACTGAAAACATTTTGAGATTCATGAGAATCCGGTAAACCGTTTTAATATGGCTAGTGTAGGTTAAAGTCTAAAACACATGATATCACATGATTTCTAAGGATTGCCTTTTAACTGAAAAAGTCCTCAACTTAATTGTGCCATTAATCGTAAAGCGAGGGGATGTTGGGTGGATCTACTAGAGTTTGACAAACTCCGCCTCGTGACACTGGAGGTGCACGGAGGTACAATATCAGCCTATCTGACCGTGATCCCGAGAGGACACGGGGGAGGCAAAGCCGCAATGACGTATGTCCGCAAAACAAAATAAATGATGGCGATGCCACTACAATACTTATTTGTCAGCTTTGGTACAAACTTCCTTAGTGCATGGAACAACGGATTAGCTACCCGCGATATCGGTTGAGCACTTTAATTTTACAAAACTAGTACATACCCGATAACGCATGTTACGGACATTACTTTTACTAAATCACGCTACTATGATTATGGACTGGTGTATTATCACTGAGCATTGCTTTTCAAAAATAAATATTACATAAGTATATGTTGACACAATTATGATTATGAGACCCGGGCCACTGCGTGACAAGCCCACTGTGAACTCACCAACCGTTAGGTTGACACTTGCGTGGTTTAAACTTTTGCAGATCGCTGAGGAGTATCCGGAGCGGGTTGGCATGGCACATGAAGACATTTTACTTTTGTTTAAAACAAATTGGGAATTTAAAACAATGATTTTGTAAAGCACGTGGTTAGTGCTAAGACAATATTTTCTGCTGCGTATTTTGAGACCTTGTCTATGACATATATTTGGACTAACTCTGATTCGTTTAGTATTTGTAACTAATGGTTGTGGTCCTGGTTTGCTCGCACCCCTTAACGGTATAAACTCCGTTAGTGGTTATTTGGGGGTGTGACACAATTACACCTCAACCTTTGGAACCAACCTTTCGGCAGGAAAATCTTGTGAAGTTCTCCCCTCTTGACTAGTAATCTTGTCACGATTTTAAGCACTTTATACCTCACTACAAATACAGTTTCACCCAACAGAGCGATGTTGGTTACTTCTCGAACCCGTACGATCTGCTTTATCTTTAAACACATGATTCGTCTGTGAACATGACTCCCAAGGAACCTTCTACTCTTATATTCTTGTGTGACTTGGAAGGTCTTCAAGCCTTGAGCCATCACGGCTAGTTTACCTCATCAATGACAATTCCACTCACTTCTATGCCAGAAGCTCCCGTATGACAAACAGTGACAACCAGCACTAGGCAGCAGTAGGCTAGGAAAGTTCCACAACATCATATGTTGCTACCCATTGTCCTCATTCCTTCTTTTCTAGAAAAACTTCCGTTGGTGACCCCTGTTTCATAAACAATGGTGAGCGAATCATATTGATTCACTCGAACACTCGATAACATGCGTAAGGAAGTAGATTGACTCCAGAATTGACGAAGACACGTTTAAATTTATCGTATATGCGGCTTTTCGATACGTAGTAGACCCCGCGAAACCTTACCTACAACTCGTATTTACATTCATTGAAAGTCAGCTAGTAATTTGAAGTTATCAGCACTTGGTATTTCGGAAGCCTACTCTTACTACACGTTTACACTTATACTTACTCTTGAGGGCAGATATAAGCTGGTGTTCGATTCTTCTGTATGGTGCCACCGTCGACACAATCGCATTGATATCGGTCGATCCAAATCCTTTTTCTCCAGACTCGTCTCAATGGTACTGGATCGATCAGTTGCAACTACCCTACGCTAGCTACCTCGTCTCTCATCCTGAGTCTGTATTCCCCTACTTGATATCATTTATGCTTCTACAAAGAACCTATCGGTCATTAGAACGTCACTCTTATTTTGGATCTTTACCGGAGGGTAGTATGCGTAACGATATATCCCATGTTGGCGAACCTCACTCTAAACCTAAATGTGAAAGACTAGCTTATCTTTTGAATCCTCTTCAGAAACTCAAATTGTATTCGCGTTGCGTCCGCTAAACTCTTGATAATCCTCACCATGGGTGAAGACCCCACCTACCGAAAACCTTTCTGTTGTAAAATTCAAAGTTTTCACATGATTGCATAGTTTCAATTCTTTCTCTCCTATTCAAACTCAAAAGTACCGAGGAACAACATAAGAAACCTTATTTTCAAGTATATTATCTAACAAGATTTGTCAAATAGCCAGGAATGACAAGGAAATTGGTACACCCGCAACGTGCTGGTAGTGTGGTGGGTTAGGTGCGGTACACCCTATACATAAGCACTATCGGCATGTGGGATGTGGGATCAGTGCTGAACCACAGATTTACCTTGAAATCATAAACAAAAACTTTATTTTTAGAAACTTCATTTAAGGGGACAGTGCCCATAATAAAGCAAAATTTATGTTACTTCCGTTGAAATTTCGCATGACCCTCATACATGTTTTTCACTAGAAGGGACATGCACAGTTTAATCAAATAAAACTTATTGTTTTCCAACCCTCTAGATTGAGAGGAAACATCCTGATATAAAACTCCTACTAAGGGTCATATATAGATTACGACCCAGATGAACAACAACGTTTTAACAACTCAAGTTTTATATTATAAAAGGCAAATCACATGTTCTTTGGGGCAACCCCGTGACTTTTTCCGGGACCCTTATCAACGATTACTCGTCCCAGATCCATACTCGTCTTGGTTCACCATGGAAATTGCTGAAATATTTCAATTGGTCCTCTAGTTATTACATTTCTAATCAACCACGATTTGTTAACCTCGCGTACGCCTAAATTGTCACCGGCTT
The DNA here is from genome assembly GCA_039602395.1 of Deinandra increscens subsp. villosa. NCBI lineage: Eukaryota > Viridiplantae > Streptophyta > Magnoliopsida > Asterales > Asteraceae > Deinandra > Deinandra increscens. Next base: position 86,685 of record JBCNJP010002341.1, on the reverse strand, counting down.
GGTGAAGCAGAGCACTTCTTTATGAGATTACCGCAATTCTTTATGAGATTACCGCGCTCACTCGCTATGCTATTGGTACTACGATACCTTGCAGCGTCATCTGCCTATACCTTTTCTGCGAACTGTAAGAACCACCCAATCTTAGCCAAATTAAAGGTTGCATACCCACCCTCCAGATACGTTAACATTTGAACCTTTTTGCAGCACTTCTTGCCTCTATCGTATCATTAACACAATACTTTCTGTTATCTTATTGGATACTACAGCTGAAGACTACTCGGACATATGGTCACTTCGTCATATTAAATACTTCGATTTCGGATACAGTGTCATCGTGACACTCGTTAAACCTAACCATGCGATGCGATTCAACTCACTCACAGAAACGTTCGTTATAGAAAATCACTCTGTACGCTCATGCGAAATGTTCATTCGATGCTTTTTAATTATATACCGTCCATCACTCCCTTCGAATTCTCTCGTAACGATCCGTGAAACGATTAGCACTTAGCCGAATTTTCGGGACGAAAATCCTTTCAAATTAGGGATGATGTGACAAATAAAATTTTTCTTGTTTTCCATTCTACTTAATCGCAATCAATTGGCCAACGCACCCTGAGCACTACGCCAATTTTTCGGGACGAAAATTCTTTAACATGGGGAGGCTGTGACAATTGCAACTTCCCAGGTTAACTTCGTTAACTTTTCCGTTAGTTCCGTTAGTGTCGTTAGTAAACCCGAGACCCGTTATTTGAATAATTTTATATTTATTTGTGTTTACTTGCAAATTAATTCTAGTAACTTGTTTCGTGAATTTATTTCGTAACCTTATGTGTTATTTGTAAAAATTTGCATTCTGTACGAAACCGGGCTCCGTGTGTAAATTTGGATTTTTATGTATAAATGGTAAATATACCTATCCCGACTAAATCTTGCATGTTAAGTAAGTTTAAAAACAATTAGAAGCATTTTAGAAATTTTACTTCACAAGTTTTTAGTTAAAAACCCATTTATTTGAGTTTTGTGCTTTATGTGTCTAAAAGGGAACTAAAGGGACTAAATGTGTAATTTTTATAAACATCAAAATCTGCCACAAACCCCTCCCTCCCTCATTTCACGCATCATCTTCATCCTCTCCTCCTCTCCCATTCTTCACGACACAAAACACACACACACACACACACTTGCGAAATTTTGGGAAATCAAGCACAAGGAAGGAAGGATTCAAGAGTGTTTAGCTACTACAAGTCTCAAGGAATCTTTCTTTTCTTCTCTCCATCTCAAACCTGCAATTTTCCCCAAACCTTGTACGCCCTAACTCTTGAAATTCGAAATTGTTACTTGCATGTGTAAGTTTTGGTGTTTATGTGCTAAATGGGGTACTTTTGTGCTCATGATTTGAGTTTTAAGTTAAGCTATGATAACCCTTGATTTGGGACAGATTTTAGAATTATTTTAAAGCTAGAAATCTTAGTTCAAAATCTGCTATAAGTGTTCTTGAATGTATGTTGGGTGATTGGACATGAAAATTAGGTATATGTGCTTGTATGCTAGTTTTTATGTTGGGTTTTTGCCATGAACTTGGTGTGCCTATGTTTGCAACTGAAAATCCATGTTAAATTGTTTATAATGATGTTAGTAGAAGTTGGATGACCGAATTGTTGCTCAAAATATTTAAAATGAGACTTTTGCAAACTACTAAAATTGGACAAATTCGGACAAATTTTTAGGCCTTTTTGCAGAGGTCATAACTTGCTCAATTTTTATCGAAATCAGTTGATTCTTTTTCCCTAGTAAAGTATTATGTCTTAGCTTCAAATGGGCTACTCGCACGCTTTCTAAAACCTCCGTTGGTCATCCAAAACACTGCTGCAAGTTAGGCTGCAAAGCTGTATTTTTCTGTGAAAAGTGGACTTTACATTTTAGACGAGCATGCCAATCTTGTTTTATTGATGAGATTGTAAATTTTAAATGAGGTTTATATATTAAAAGTAGGATCTGGAAGGTTTAGTGTTCAAACTCTAAGTTTTGGATGAGTTATGCAAGTTTTCGTGTTACTTTGACTAGTTTGCTAAATGCTGAAAATGCTAACGTCCAACGTGCATAACTTTCTCATTTCTTAACAATTTTACTTGATTCTTTTTGCAACAAGTCCCAAATGATATGTAGTCTATGCCTATAAAATTTAAGGAGTTAACTCCAGGTAATGTGGATTTTAGCTATGTCACTAGATAGATGCTTGAAGTTGACTTTCTGGGTCAACTTTGACTTAAGTTGCAATTTCTTGATTTTCTCCCAAAATGGGACTTGTATGTGCATTATGTAACTTGTATGATCGCATGAAACATGTTTAGATGCTTATATGCTATTTTCATCTTATAGACAACCTCTAATTCTGTTAGACCACATTTACCCAAAATAGGTCATTCATAGCCAATCTTTACAGTCAAGTGCCGCGTACAAGTGCACCCTAAGGTGAGTTTCACTTACTATTTTAGTTGCATCCGGTAAAGGATGGCAACAACACGGTAAAGGTATTTCTTTACTTAAGTAGTTATCCACCATATATCACATGTTTCACTGAATTGCTTTTAATATCAAAAGTCCTTACTTTATCGGGCCATTAATATAGAATAGCGAGGTAATATTGAGTAGATCTACTGGGGATTGACACCCCCGCTCAGCGGTGCAAAAAATGCACCCTCCCGACTGGCGGTCGGACTGAGACCAATATTAGCCTAGGACTACCGTGATCGGGAAAGACACGGGGAAGGAAAATCGCACAGGCAAAACCTGTGACGCATAGGTCAGCTTTGGTTTTGAACGTTCGGGTGAACATAAGCATAGGCTAGCTACCTATTGATACGGATAATACTTACAAATTTTATAAATTACTTACGAATTTATCTTTTTACTATTCGTATGCATGTTTGTCTACATAGTGTAGTGTAGACTGTATTAGTGAACTCACCAGCCTTGGCTGACACTTGATTGTTGAATGCTTTTTAGGTCGCTTGGAGGATCATGGATGGCACGGGCGTTGGCAATACTTACCATTTGTAAAACCCTTTTAAAAATTGTATTTTAGATAATTTAGTAATTACTTTTAGTAAACAAGAACCTTGTACACTTTTATGCTTCCGCAAATTTTTGTGAAATGTAAACTCTAATTTATTAAATGTAATACATGACTCGTTTTCCCTTTAACTATGCTTGGTTGTAACTAAAGACTTGGATCCTGGTCTAGATCACACCCCACACGGTTATACTCCGTTAGTGGAAATTGGGGGTGTTACAGATGTCATCTTTCCGACTGAAAGAGCCAGTGATCAAGCAAAGAAGAGCATTGCTTCCACTAGCAAAGCAACACCTGAAAATCTTGAAGACAGCACTGAAACATTGGCAGTGGGAACTATTACTGAAGGAGGTGACGAAAATATGATTGGAGAAGGAGAAGGAACTGAGGTGTTAGAGTTGACAGATAAAGAACCTGAAGTCACCCAACCTCAAGTGGTGACTGAAGGTCCACATGAAGTTGGAGCGGAAACTCAAGAGGAAGTTCAACCGGAACCAGAAACACAGATTGAAGCCATTCTGATCGATGAAAATACCCCTAGTCCAGTACATGGTCTTGGTCAATCAATATTTGGGTCCGATCGACTCCCTGACGTTCAACCAGAAGAACAGTTGAGTGATGAAGCTGAAGGCATAGCTGAAATACTAATAGCTATGAGGAGCACATAACAAGTTCAAGCTGAAGAGCTAGTTCAACCTGCAAACATCAGAACTATTCTGCATGTTGGTCAAACTCCTGTATCAGAAGCTGTGAGAAGATGCCAAAATGGCTGCTGAAGATGAAAGGTTAGCCAAGGAACTTCAAGAGGAATTGGATATGTTTTCACAAGACTGGGTTGTAGAAAGCTTGCTTGAAGAAGCAAAGCAGAGGTCCTTCAACTGGAGATTGAGGGAATACAAATTGGATGCCATGACTGATGCTGAAAGGCAAAGGCTAATTTCTATTGCCTCTCAAATGCCCACCAAGTTGGTGAAAAATGATGAGAATCACTTGCTATTAACAATGGTAAAGAGGGTCCTGGTTGTTAGAAATTTGAAATCAGAGGAAGAGGTAGCTCAGATGAAGGTAAGGGAGCTTTGCAAATTAATTGATTCAATCTTTCAAGAGCTCAAAGGAGATGTAGCTGCTGTAAACCCAAAGCTGGTGCTGCCCCCACCTTCAGAATTCACTTCAGGTATGGCAGCTAACTTAAATGCCAAACCATAATTTACTGATGATGCAGATATCCTACCTCCACCTTCCTTCATCTTTAACCCAAACCCTACACCTATAGCTACTCCATCAGCATATCAGCCACTTGCCATTATACCATATAAGCCACCCTCAATATCCAAGAAGGTAGCCACCAAACTTTCAAACCCAAAGTATATAACATATATCTTCACTCCAATTGTCCCCTTCAAAAGGAAGCCTGCCCCTACCATAGACTTCTCAGATATCTTCCCATCATCTCCTCCTTCCAACCCTACACCCGAATCTAGTAGACCACCAACTTAAAGATCCTTACCTCCACTTACCATCAGAGAACCTTCTAACACCACCACTCCTGTCCCACCAATCAAACCAACTGATACCCACCAATCAAACCAACTGATACCCAACCTGGCCCTATTCTCCCTCATCAAAGGGTAAAGCCCCAGTTGAAAAGGAATCAACAGATGAGTCCAATGAGGAAAACAAAATGAGAAAAAGGAGACTGATGCATCACAAGAGAAAGAAAGAACAAAGGGCAAGGAAGAAAGGTCCCCCGAGGAAAAACAAAATTGTTGGATGGACAGTTAATGAAGATAACTTTGACTTTATATTTCAGCTCCTGAATGGCACTTCGAAAGTGGTAAATGCACATCTTGCCACTAGAATGCTTGACATCTTCTAACTAACTGATATCTATGCCAAACTGAGAGACATTATGAGTCCAACCAGATCCGAGCTCCTGCTGAGAATGAGCATAAAAACCAAAGTGCTCGAGCATGGAATGCCTTATGAAACTCAAGGCGATGATGATAAAGAAGAAGTGACTCCCAGTCCGATAAAGTTTGTTATCTGGGAAGAAGAAGAAAAGCTATTCTATTTGCACAGGGCAGATAGCACTTTCACCACTCATGAAGCAATCAATGTTCAAGAACTGTGGAATGAATAGGATTGGGAAGATCTTAAACATGTGAAAGTCACCATGACTAACATGAATGTTCTTTCGAAGGATGTGAATGCAGGTATCAAATCCCTCGACAAGTAAGTCAAGGAGAAATTTTTTTGGGTACAAGTCAGTTTTTGAAGATAGACTTCAAATTTAAAGAATAATTTGACAGCATCAGCTTAGGGGGAGATTGTAAGGAATATCGCTTTGGAGATTTCCGACTGAATGCCTTTTTGATGTGTTCCGGCTGAAGTTGAAGTTGAAGCGAAAGTCTCAACTTCAAGTGGAACTGGCAGTTCAAGCGGAAGAAGTAATTTTGTCTGTTAGCGAATATTCTGGGTGAACTCGATTATCCACTAGATAATGAGTTCAACCGGACTTTTCATGAGATGTCTTTTCAGTCGTCTAATCCTACAAAAGCTTTCCAGTTGTTTCCAAATCTATCAAAGCCTCTCTCCTAAAATAGGTTGTTGCTGTTAACACTCAAGATATTCCAATTGTCGAAGTTGATTCTTTTGGTAGTTTGTATTAAATTTGTAGTTAACGGTTTAGATTAAATCGTTCGAGATCAATGGCTGTCATTGATCTCATCTGCACTATATATAGCATTAGTTAGCTCTAGTTTACACACGGTTCTTGATCACCTTGTAATAGTGTAACTTTGAGTTAATGCAAATAGTGCCGTGTATTTCTTACTTCGTTGTTACTATACTTATGCAAATCAAACACTACCTAATACAAGAGAACTAAAATCTGCTCAAGTAAAGTGAAATATAACTTTAATTCCGCAGGGTTATATTTACAAGTAGAGGGTTCTTGTTTAGTTAAAGTCGAACTAATATCGACCCTACAAGTTGTAACATCCCAAAATTTCTAAATAATCCTATCTCACGTTAACGCCCAATTAAGTTAAAGTTTCATAGTTAAAATAACCCCTTGAGTTAGTAAAAATTTATATTATGTGAATTATGGAGTTAAATGGGTAAATATGTATTTTAGTTAAAAACTAACACAAGGATGAATCCTTAGGAGCCAGAAGTGTAATTCCTTGAAACTAGAACAAATAAAAGAAGGAGAAAGGGAGGGGAGGTCATAGATACGACCTGCACATCGAACCCCAGCCCTCTCCTACTTCTTGTTCAAAAATTCTGCTAATCAAGGGGTTAGGGCTGCGAATTTGGTTGGAGATTTGAAATTGGAAGTGTTATTCTTCCCCTAAATCCATCCCTTCATAAAGTGAAAACACGTAGAGCGTCGGATCTAGTGATTTGTACATCGAAATCGGACCGAAAGTTCACCCGAAGCTAAGAACACAAAAATGTAAATAATCACTCGTTTATAGCTCGAATTGATCGATGATTACATGATTTGAACTCGATTACAGCCTCTAATCATGATCCTAGACTCAAAACTCTCAAAGATTTGAGATCAAAAACTCCTCCCTTACAAATCAAACTCAGGTAAAACGGTTATCCGAGAGGTCTACTTGTGTCCGAACTCCAAGCTCCAATATATAAGACCAGCTTGTGAGGGCCGAACTCCAGGTTCGGTGGTAGATCGGCAGCCGTTCGGCGGCAGTTCGGCGGCATGAGATTGTCTTCAATTCCTAATGTACGTAACTCATATATGTAACATTACTAAATCACACTCTAGTCCCTCCACTTTAATAGATTGACACAAACTACCCTCTAACTTGATTTAACTATTCTAACTAAAACAACTAACAAAACTAACGAGACTTACTAATACACACACGACACACATATGTTGCACCAACAAACTCCCCCTTGACGTGTGCTGTATTAGATCTTTTAACTCTTTGAATCTGTTGTTAGTTGATGTAGGGTAGACATGGCTGGAACAGGACTAAGTCAACTGAACCCTTTCTGAAAGTGATAAACTCTTTGACAGCTTTACAACCATGCAAGCAATTCATTCTGAGATCAGTATCTGAGAGACTTTGATGATATTAACCTACAACCTTCAGAAGACAAAAGTGCAATTTCTCTTTTCCAAATATAACTTTAATCTTGGAAACAAAACTCCTCCTTTAGAGAAACCAAGATATTTAGTTTTGAAAATTTGTTGTATCCCGTGTCGATCAGATCAAAAACAAAGAAGAAAGAAAATCTTTTTGGATTTTACAAAGTTTATATCAAAACACACTGAAAATCTTTTTGATTTTTCATAAACTGAAACATAAATGCAATATAGAATTAAACTCTATTTTGTTTTTGGTGAGAAAGATCACAACATGAGATCATATCATACATAACGCATTGTACACACTGCAATTTCAAAATACTAAGCATGCAAGCCAAGCTGACTGAGAATACAACCATTTGGTTTATTTCAGCTAAAGCAGGTCATTGTCTATAGCTTTCTGATATGAAATTTAGTGTATTTATCGAGCATTGATAACATGGTACCCACACAATCAGGAATACTGGCAATCCGCTTATTTCATATTTTTTTTTTTGTATTTTTTATTTATTTTTTATTCAAGCCAAGTTACTCGCAGCAGATTTCTCATACTGATATTGTAAACTTGCTTATACAGAATTAAATGCCATAGAGATATCAAGTTCATGGTGTTTCTTGCGAAAAGAAAGCAGAACCCTAAACAAACAACAATCAGGTCGGCCGGTAGGCACGCAGAGAAAGTCCGATTATTTAGGAAAATAAGAAATGTAAAATAAAGCAGAAGTTGTATAATCCAACAACAATCAGGTCGGTACTCACGTACACGCAGAGAAAGTCCGATGGATTATATGAAACACCAAAGAAAATAAAGCAGAACGTCAAACGAACAACGATCAGGTCGATCTTTCGATACGCAGAGAAAGTCCGATCGTTTGACAAAATAAAGAAAATCAAACAAGTTGAAATTTTTCAAAATAAAGCAAGCGTACACCAGAACATCTCTTTATTCTATTTTTGGTATTTTCTCATTTTATTTTGCCAGATATGCACAGTACCCATCATGATTTGTAACCACAATTATCAAGCAAGCGTTATCTTTATATCATACTAGCATATATCAGACTACTCAGCACATTCAGTCAAGTCAAGCAAGTACCTACAGCCTTTCTTTCTACTTTATTCATGGAAGATAACGTATGCTGATGTACCATCATTTCTCATATGGTTGGATCAATTTCTCTTTTTAATAATTTTCATTTTTTTAAATTTTTCATTTTTTTAAAGGAAACAAACATCACACTATTTTTGTGTTTTTCAAATATTCTCCCCCTAAAATTCAACAAATTCTATTTTTGAATTTTCTAAAATTTCTCCCCCTAAAGATATGAAAGAAAGTAAAAGTAAAGAAAATAAAATTGATCGATCAACACGGATACCTCGCATTTTTAGATGTTTGTGAAATATCAACTTAAGCAAAATACTCCTCTATCAGCAACTTTGCAATCACTAATAGGTCTTCTTGAAGTACCTGCACACAACCTCAAACAACTTTTAGTTAAATACGAGAACCCAAACCGGTTTGGGTCGACCCGTATCCTCAACAAAATCGTTTCCCGCCGAGGTTGCCATTTTCTGTTTCCAAGAACGAAATGGTTTAGACGATTTCGCTCGATGCGAATCAGAACCATTGAAAAACTTTGACTTGTTGAAAACCATATTCAACAACTCTTCGACCAACATTTTCTCAGGTTTTGAGTGATGTTGTGGATGCCCATAATATGAAAACTCATTTGAATAAGGCATTTTAAAATCATTATTGAAAAATTGTTTTCTTTTTGAAAAATGTGTTGGTTTTGAAAACTGTGGTGACCAATCATCATAATTTGAGGTTCTACCAACAACCGGCTTCTGATGAGCTGGAAAACCTTTTTCGAATAGCACAATCACAAATCACATGTCCCGTCTTGTTGCACTAAAAGCAAGCCCTCCTATCAACCGACTTAGGAGATGACATGGATTCTGTTGACATTGTAGAGTGTTGAGAAGAATCACTCTCTTGATGCTCTAACTTAGAATTCGTTGACAGAAAATCAGCTTCAGGTTCACACAAGATATGATTCTCAAGTGGAATCTCCTTTTCTTTGTGAACCTTGATATCCTCCACAATGTCTTCTATCTCAAGTACATCTTGAAAATCATTTCCAACATTCACGTTATCGTCTTTGCTTTCATATCCCAGACCACCATACTTTTTAGATTTATCTGTTACCGACTTAGGTTTCTCATGACCTTGTGAAGCAAGTCGAGAAAACTCATCCTTGATGGCATTTAAATCATCTTTATTGGAAAGCAAAGATTCATCAATCACAATCTCTGAAAATTTGTCGACTTTAACTTTTCCTGAATTGCCCTCAAAAACCTTTTCCTTATCAAGCAATATGGAACCTGAAACAAATTTAGTTCGCTTGTTAGCATCAAAATTCTCTTCATTTTTCTTCTGCAACTTTGACTTCTTCTTCTCAGAAGAAGTATCAGCAAACTTTGAATAATCATGAACTTCTTCCGTTGCTTTCAAAGTATTGATAGAATTTTCAATAACCACAAGAGGTGGAACACTTTTCAGAATAACATCACCGAAAATCTGTTGAAAATTCTCCTTCTTGCACAAAAAGTTTGTGAAAGACGATGAATTATTGAGATTATGCAACTGTCTTTTGAAATCACAAACCTCAATCTTCATGTCTGCAATTTTCTTTTGCGCTTCAGCCAACTCTTTTTGTGTTGCAATAAGTTCTTCTGTTGTTCTATTCAGAGTAAATTTTTCTCTCCACAACTGATCATGAGCATCATATGTTTCTTGAACAACCTTTTCCCATTTCTGTTTATAAATCTCAACATTCTGCTTTAAAAGCTTGTTTTCACAAAGCAATTCAGCTTTAGCATCTAACAGCTTCGTGTTATCCTCTTGATGGCTTAATTCTTTAGCACTAAGATCAGCAACATCCTTTTCTAGACCTTCAAGTTTGATCTTTGATTTTGCAAACAAATCATCAAAAACTACAGCCATATCATTTGCTTCTTTCTTCCATTTCTCAACTTCATTTATCAAATCATCATTTGTTTCAATCAGCTTTGAAACTTTTGCAATCAACTCCGCATTCTCATGCTTAAGCTTCAATTCATTCTCAGCAGCTTCACTTTTTGAAAAACCATCTTTTTGAACTTCTTCAATTGGAATGTCTTTGTTTTTGTGAACGTGGACATCCTCAAACACTTTTTCTATCTCGATCTTTTCCTTGTCACTTTGAATACCTTTGACAAGTCTATCTATTTTCTGAAGAATTTTGTTCTCTTTCAATGCAATCCTTTCAGAGAATGTCAATGATGTGTCAGAAGATGACTTTTGAGTTGGAAGGGTGTTTTGTTCTTGATAACTGTCAAGTTTGGTAGTATAAACATTACACGTTTTTGTCAGAATCTTACAATTTGCACAAGATTCAGATTCCTCGGTGTCAATCTTCTCTCTAGATTTATTCATTTTAGAATATTTCTGAGCAAGAGCATCCCATAACATTTTAGAATCCTTGCAAGTCTTGAAGTGAGACATCAGTTCTTTTGGTAATGCCATTGTAAGAACTCTTCTTGCCTTTTGTTCTTTCTCATAACGTTCATTTTCCTCGGATGAAAGATTTCTTTGCATTTTAGGTACCCCATCAGAATAAGTTGGGTAAGTAAACTCTTTCTTCATTGAAATCCACAAATCTTCATCCACTTTATCAACATATGCTTTAAAACTTGTTGCCCAACTAGGATAATCCTCAAGCTTTATCAGTTTTGGCACATTCTGATGTTCACGAGCAATAAAAGCATCAATTGCATTCATTTTGATAAATTTGTATAATTCCGCTTCAACAAACCGAAAGAACAATTAAAAAAAAATATTTTTGTAATTTGTTTTAATGTTTTCTTTCAAGAAAAAAAAAACAACCTTTTAACGATAAAATGTTTATAGTTTTTTTTTTTAAGAAAAGAATCAAGCAATGAAAAAATAACAAGGAAAAACAAAACAATAACAAACACGAATGGATTTATGTATGTAAACCGATTCGACAAACGCAAAAATATTTTGCGTTCACGGAACGATTCAACGAAAACAAAAACATTGTGTATTTTTTTTTTAAAAAAAATTGTTGCCTAAAACTTGAAAAAAATGGTTCTTTTAAAAAAAATGTTTTAGTTTGTTTGAAATCTTTAGGTTTGTTTTTATTTTTAAGAAAGATTGATTAACCTATTTAGAACTTTTTTAAAATTGGAAGGACTAAAATGAAACTTTGCATATCATGACAAATTAGTCGTGACCTTCCCTCTATTTCCTTTTTCCGGCGAAGGAATCCGGTGAACCACCGGCGAAATTCGTTTTTCCGGGCAAACGAAAAACTCAAACTTTAAACTATCATATCTCCTTCAATTCTTAACAAAAAATTGATCCGTAAGTTGCGTTGGAATCGTGAGAACGAGATGATTCAAACTAGCACCATTGTTGTGAGGTTTTGATGAGGTTTGAGCATCGAACAAAAGAGCTCCGGCGAATGACAAAGATGGTGACTTTGTGATCTTCTCAAAACTCAACCAAATTGATAACCGATTGTTGCAATAGATTCGTATGATCAAAAGGAACTTGTAGCAACCAAAATTACTCAAAATGATCAAGTATTTTAAAAGTTGCCATGGATGAACGTGAAGAACACATAACCTTTACCGTGAAATCACGAATCTGGACAAAACTTCATGAAATTAAATTTTGTAACTTGTAATAGATGCGTGTTGATGTGTTAAATCGTCTCCAATCAATCAAACTTGTAAAAAACACGAATTCACATCCAATTTTTAAATCAAAGTTCACTGTTTGACTTCTAAAAAGTCAAACTCGATCCAGTTTCATCAAATTGAAGCAGATTTCGATCAAAAACAGGTGTAGAATCACGCCTGGAATGCTCTGATACCAATTGAAAACACGTAGAGCGTCGGATCTAGTGATTTGTACACCGAAATCGGACCGAAAGTTCACCCGAAGCTAAGAACACAAAAATGTAAATAATCACTCGTTTATAGCTCGAATTGATCGATGATTACATGATTTGAACTCGATTACAGCCTCTAATCATGATCCTAGACTCAAAACTCTCAAAGATTCGAGATCAAAAACTCCTCCCTTACAAATCAAACTCAGGTAAAACGGTTATCCGAGAGGTCTACTTGTGTCCGAACTCCAAGCTCCAATATATAAGACCAGCTTGTGAGGGCCGAACTCCAGGTTCGATGGTAGATCGGCGGCCGTTCGGCGGCAGTTCGGCGGCATGAGATTGTCTTCAATTCCTAATGTACGTAACTCATATATGTAATATTACTAAATCACACTCTAGTCCCTCCACTTTAATAGATTGACACAAACTACCCTCTAACTTGATTTAACTATTCTAACTAAAACAACTAACAAAACTAACGAGACTAACTAATACACACACGACACACATATGTTGCACCAACATAAAGTAACCAAAACCCCAATTCCTTGCATGTTAGGTCTCGAAAATTTGAGACTAAAAATCTGCAGTTGGTTGTTTTTATGTGAATTCTATGGTGTTAAGAATCATATATATGGTCGAAATTCCTAGTTGGATTAACAATTGGTGAAGTAGTCACCAATTACTTGTTCTTGAACCTTCATGTAAATGACCACATATGACGTTTGTGAAATTACTTCCATTTCTTGATTTCTTGTATGAATTTGATGTTAAATGGTAAATTGATGATGGGTTGGTGATGGATTTCACCAACAACTTGTAAAATGGTTGATTGGAGGTTCAAGGGTTGGGGTTATGGGTGTGGAAATAAGTGTGCACACAAGGTGTTTGATAAAATGCTTAAAAGAGTTAAAAATGTGAGTAAGAAACAAATTTGCTAGAATTGGTATTAAATGTTCATAGGGAACCATAAGTTCACAAAAATTGAACCAACTTGATGATATTATGTGCATTAGCTAGCATGGTTAATGTATACCTCTAGTTGTCATGTCAATGTTAATAAATTTATGTGGCTAGATATAAACTTGATATAAATGCTTGGTTTCCTTCTATGTGAAAAATTTTATGTGTAGCATGGGAATCATGTTAATGAAAATGAGATAAAAATGCTATAACTATAAAGGCCTAACTTGGTTGATGACCCATTAGGCAATCAAGGTGATCAAGGAAGTAACCACGATGTTGGTGGAAGTGGAGAATCAAGCTTTAAAGGTAACAATCGTTTATGTTACAAGTAGTTGATTCAAGAAGTGTAAATACTTATGATTGGAACAAGCCATAAGCAATGTTATATGGGTGATGAAGAGTTATAGGAACCATGAAGCCCAAGTTGTCAACGGATTGCCAATGATCATATGTGACCATAAGCAAGACTCGTATAAATCCTAAAGTGGATGATAAGTGACAAAGGGGTGGTAATGGGCTTGTAGAGTCTAAACCCTGTGACAAGAGAAGTATGACCATAAATGGCTTATAGAGCCATTGATCCTAAATGAATAGCTGTGGTCATACGAGGCGTTGGGGAATACCAAAGACCAAGACCCGTCCTAACAGGTCAAATGAGTAAAAGAGTCTTTTTGAACATTAACTACGATGGTTATGGAAACCATTGATAAGTAGTCTAAGCAAAGTAGAATTATGTGAATTGGGAGTGTAAAACTCAAGCAAAATGGTAAATGAGAAACTTGACTCATGATAGATGTGTAAAAGAATCAATCTAGGTATGATTATTCGATCATGCTTATGTATTTGCTTGTATACGTGAATTTAGTTGCAAGTGTATGTAGTAAACTCCATTTAGTTCAAAACTCAATAGGTTGGCACAAGGAATCCCCTAACGGGTCAAACGGGTCGAGTGAACCCGGTACTTATTGAGAATCGTAAACCAGGAAAAGGTATGTGATTCCTTATAAACATGCTAAAGAAATAGTATTTTGAAAGTCTAGGATGGCTGGAATAAGTTCTATAAGAACTTGGGTGAACTTGGCAAAGTAGGTAAAAACTGTCAAAAATTATTCTAAGTACAAAACTAGGAAATTTCGGCCAAAGCCCTGGAAAGTGGGCTCCAAGCGTATCGCTTGGAGCAACTGGAGTAGAAGGAGATACGCCTAGAGGACCAGGCGTATCCCTTGGAACCTCAGTCCCTCCAGGCGATTCGCCTAGGATGTAAATTCAGATTTTTTTTTGTGTTTTTCTTCATTATTAATTGTTGTCTATACTTGTTATGCACTAGAAACTCACTATCGAAAGTGGGTATGTGAAGGTAAGGCGAAAGCTTGAAAGATGCTCATCAAGTCTACAAGAACCGAATCACGTGAAGATCCGCTAAACCGTTCAGTAATTTGAGTCTATAATAAATGTAAAAAACTGTTTAACCGTTATGGATATCAAACTAGTTACAGTATTTTGTATAGTTAGTCACAATGGTGGCGTTTCATTATTGATAAATCATAAGTTTTGTAACGAAATTTTCTGGGACCAACTTTAAACGTTATGATCAGTTATGTTTGGCATCAAATTGAACATGGGTGTTACAAGATTACATTGCATACCAAATTTCTTCAATATGTAAAGATTGATTTGGAGACGTTTAAAAATAATAAAAAGGATTGTGATGAACGAATTGCTAAATTGATTGAAGAAAAGGATGAATTGGTTAAAGAAGTGAAGAAATGGAAAGATGAAGCAGAAGATGCTGCTAATGATAAATCAAAAACCAAACTTGATTTGCTCACAAAGAATTAACGCTGAAGACTATGATGCTAAGATTGAGGCATATCAAGTTGATATGGAGAAGTTGTTAGATGAGAAGAGATAGTTGGTTAGTGTTAACAAAGTGCACACCGCGAATCTGGAAATCCAAAAGCGAAATGAGGTTAAATTGAAGAAAGAATTGTTTGATGGGCTCAAAAATCTCCAATTGCAAAAGTTTGAAACTTAGAAAGTTGCAAAAAGATTGATAGCTACAGAGAAGGAGTTGGCTGAAGCTCAACAACAGATATCAGATTTAAAGATTCAAGTGATTGATGCTAATCGGCTGCTGAATAATTCACAATTATTCACAAGCTTCTTAGCAAATGATGTCAATTTTGAAAGAGTGTATGACAAAACAGCTTCACCCTTGCAAATATCAAAGAAGCTGTTAAAGAGGTGAAAGAAAAGGTGGAAAATTATGATTATTCAAAGTTTTCATCCTCAATTTCTGATGAAGAGAAGATTGTGAAAAAGAAGAAGAATAAGAAGAAAGGCAAGAAGAAGAACAAGGAAGTTGAGGTTCCTAAAGCTCCAAATTGTATCTGGCTCGGAACAATTATTTTCTGATCAAGAATTTCCACTTTATTGCGTCGATGCATGGAAGATTTCCGAAGTATTTGTCAAAGATGCTGCTTCACCAAACATGAAGAATCAGATTGCACAATTTTCTTCTGATGGTTCTTATTCTGGAAGCCCAACATCCAAATGGGTTCATGATCACAGACATCAGGTATATAATTCTTCTTTTGATCATGTTCGAGATATTCATGTTTGTACTCCTATGCAGGCACCTAAACGGTGGGACAAAACTCAACGAATGAGTTATGTTTGCCGCCAAAAATGGCACATGGCAAAAGATTGTCCACTTAATGCTGATTCAAATCAAAGATCTCAAAAGATACCAGTTTTTGGTAAAGTGCCAAACCGAAGTTCGTTAATGAACAAAGCAGAGTTTTTGATGAATGTGAGCTTACATTCTTTCTAAAACAACTGTTGGACTCGGTCTGCCCAAGACACATACTAGATTGATGTGGCTAGTACGTTATGATCCAAGACGGGTCATACCCAATAACGAGCTAGACAAACACCCAATGGATATTTATTTAGATATGATCAATTAAATAAATGTCACTTATAGAAGATAATTAGAAATCGGTTTCTAATTAATTGAACTTGTATTAAATCATGTGGATGATTTAAATTATAGAAGCAAGATAAAAATGTTATTTAATTGGTTAAATAACATGTTACACAACATATAAAAGGTTATATGTTATACTTCATTTTAGTACACAACATGTAATGTGTTACATGACTTAAGCATAGTGTCTAAATGAACAAAGACTAGAAAATGGACTAGGTTCATTGGAGGGTTTTAAAAGATTTCAAAAACCTTTTTCCCCCTCCTTTTTCCCCCTCTAGAGCCGGCCTCCCACCCTCTTTATGAGGGTGGTTGAGCCCTTTTATTTAAACAAGACATATGGTCTTGAGATTGGGACTAGTCATTGATATCATTTTGCCTTCTCCAATACTCAAGCTCTCTCTCTCTCTTCTTCCATTGCAAGAACACTTTTCTTGCTAGAAAATCTGGAAATTGATTCCAAGATCTTGTTGATTTCGGATTCAACAAGAGAGGAAGGAAGAGTTAGTCTTCAAGAAATCCTAGCAACAAGGGTGGTTGTTGCTTGAGCTCGTGGGTATCATCACTTGAGGCTTTCAAGTTAGATAGCAAGCCGGTTCATCCACATCATCTTCTTCACAATCTTGAGCTTGGAAGAAGGTATATCTAAAACCCCCTATGGTTGGTTTTAGTTTTGATAGCATGCATACATATTTGGATCCTTGGTTTTGGGTTTTATAATCAAGTGTTAAAATCGGTTTTAACATCAACTAATCAAACTATAGTTTTGAATTTCCGCTGCGTTTTACATTTTAAGGAGTTAAAATGGCTTTGATAAAGTTCTTAAAACCCAACAATGGCATCTAGAGCCGCTTATATGGATGCATGCTTCAAAGAGCTAGTTGGTTAGCTCCACAAAACTCTTGGTTTTGGTTCCTCATACCACAAACCGAAAGTTTTGTTCATGGTTTCCCTTTGTCTTTCAAGATGCTTCACTAACATGCATGTGGTTATCTTGAAAGATTAAAGCATTTTATCATTTTGTTGTTTTTGTTGTTTGGACAACAAACCCACGTTTTCGGTTTTGTGTTGGACCGAAAAGGGAAATGGGTTAAAAGGGAACCATTTGTACATATGGATGTATTTTTAGATATATGTTTGGTGCATAAAGCCTAGCCAAAAGACCTTGTGATTGTTTGTGGTGAATGTTTGTGCTTGTTGTAATTATTCAAAAGTTGTAATAATTTCAAGTTCCTCATTTTGGGCATGTAATCTATTTATTTCATTTGGTATGTAATGTAATAGATTAGGTGCATTTTGTTTTACTAGAAAAATGTATTAGGATCCATATTTTGTAAAAGGGAAGAATGCACAAGATGGAGGATCTTGGATGCCCAAAAGGAGTCAAGCAAAACACAACCAAAGGAGGTCACTTGAAGCATTTGGATGCGGGGTCAAGTGGGAGTTCACAACACATCACTTGTGTTTTGTCCCTTAGGAGAGACCGAGACACTCCTTTTAAATAGCAGGAGTGCTTCTGCACCCCTGCTACAGGTAACAGGTGTTGTCCCAGAAACACCCCTGTTACTGCTAAAAGGTGTTGTCCATGACACACTCCTGTTACGGCTAGCAGGTGTTGTCAATAGTTGGCTATGGCTATGCACCTATTTTATTATGCTTGTGTGGTTGTTTATTTTCATGTTTGGATGATATTTGGATATGCATGCTAAAACAAACTAATAAACATTAACAAGCTAAAACCGGTTCTTAAAATATCATTAACAAAGACTAATAAAATGGGTTTTATTAAGTTGATGATGATTTATCAATAAAATGGGTTTTATTAAAAAGAACCATGAAATATGGATTTCAAACAACACTAGGGTACCATACATTTGAATGCATGTGAATTGTATGGTACATAGAGTTTTCTACACTAGAATTATGAAAACAAAAACGACCCTTTTGAAAACAAGTTTAAACGCCATCCTTTTGTACAACACTCAATTTGCTTGTAAACTCTTTATGGGATAAAGGTCACCTAACCGTATTTGAGGGAACTTGTATATTTGAGGTAGGTTTACCATGTATGTGGGATAAAGGTCACCTAACCACTTACATATGTAAATTTACACGTGTGTATAAGTAGGACAACTTGATTTGGGGACCATGTGAATAGGGTCACCGAAGCATGGGGAACCAAAGGCATTGATGGGATTAAACATGCCAACTAAACATAAGATGTTTAATCGATCCCATACTACTAGAAGTTGCAAAGAGTTGCAATTGTCAAATGTTGACCACCTTGTTAATTTAAGTCATGGGATAAAGGTCACCTAACCACAACTTAAATGTAACGTTGGATTCTAGGTTTTAATTTATTAATTGTCTATGAGACATAAAAGGGTATTAATTAAATTAAAAGGTTAATATTGATATCAAAGATACTTAATAGAACTTTGTTAAATTTTGTAGATGGCCAATAATAATAACGAAATCATCCCCGCCACAAACGTCCATAACCTATCGCTAAGATCCATCTTAGACAAGAATCGTCTCAACCAAGACAACTTTGTGGATTGGTACCGCAACTTGAGAATTGTTCTCAAACAAGAAAAGAAGTCTTATGTGTTGGACGATCCTATCCCCGACGAACCCGATGTCGAAGACGTTGAGGCTTATGCCGATTGGGTGAAGTACACCGAGGACTCCGTCCAAGTTTCATGCCTCATGCTAGCAAGTATGATCCCCGAGCTACAAAAGGATTTAGAGAATCATGGGGCATACGACATGATATGCCAATTGAAGGAAATGTTCCAACAAAAGGCAAGAACCGAGCGCTTCGAAACGGTTCGAGCACTCCATGCATGTCGTATGGACGAGTCACAAACGGTTTCATCCTATGTTCTTAAGATGAAGAGCCTCATTGATCGTCTTGAAAGGCTCAATTGTCCCGTTTCAAAAGAGTTGGCTACGGATTTGATCCTCAACTCTTTGTCAAAAAGGTTTGACACTTTTGTATTGAATTACAATATGAATGGTTGGGAGAAGACCATTCCCGAGCTTCATGGGATGCTCAAAACGGCCGAGCAAGGGATGGGCAAAAGTATTGTGCCCGTTCTAACGATCAATGAAGGTAGTAGCAAGAAAAGGTCTCGCTCTACCTCTAGTTCCTCAAAGGCAAAGGTTGCCAAAGGAAAGGGATTCGTCAAGGGGAAGGGCAAGAAAGAAAACCCCAAACCGAAGGAGAAGAAGCAAAAGATTGCTTCAAATGATCCATGCTTTGAGTGTGGTGAGGTAGGACATTGGAAGAGGAATTGTCCAACCTATCTCAAAGGGTTGAAAGAAAAGAAAAATGAAGGTCAAACCTCGGGTAAGACCTTTATGATTTATATTGAGCTTAATGCCATTTCTTCTAACACATGGGTATTGGATACCGGATGTGGAACTCATATATGTAATATGTTGCAGGGGTTCAAAAGAAATAGGCAATTAAAGGCGGGAGAAGTTAGTCTCTTCATGGGCAATGGAGCGAAAGTTCAAGTTGAAGCCCAAGGAGACTACATTTTGGAACTTCCAAGTGGTTTGGAAGTAATTTTGAATAATGTATTATATGCTCCTAGTTTGACTAGGAACATAATTTCCGTTTCCCGTTTAAGACATTTTGGATATGATTTTAAATTTGTTAACAATGATATCCATGTTTCAATGAATGACGTGTTTTATTTTAAAGCTAGCCCTTTAAATGGTATTTATGAATTGGTTCATGAAAACACATCATACAATAGCTCAATGTATCAAACTAACACCAAGAGACTCAAAGGAGATTTGAGTGACACCTACATTTGGCATTGCCGCCTTGGTCACATAAATAAGAACCGCATACTAGCGTTACAAAAGAGTGGTCTTTTGAAAACAAATGATAATGATTCCTATGAAGTATGCGAATCTTGCCTACAAGGCAAGATGACTAAGGCACCTTTTAGTGGCACCACCGAAAGAGCAAAAGATTTTCTAGGGATCATACATTCGGATGTATGTGGACCTTTTAAGCCAACATCTAGGAATGGTGAAAGATACTTCATCACCTTTACCGACGACTATAGTCGCTATGGGTATGTGTACTTGTTAGCACACAAGGATGAAGCTTTTGAAATATTCAAAATCTTCAAGAATGAAGTAGAAAATCAACTCAACAAGACAATAAAGATCCTTCGTTCGGATAGAGGAGGTGAATACCTTAGCAATGAATTTCAAAACTATCTTCGGAGTTGTGGGATTGTCTCACAACTTAGTCCACCTCGAACACCACAACATAATGGTGTATCGGAGAGGAGGAATCGAACCCTATTGGATATGGTTCGATCTATGATGAGTAGAAGTTCCTTACCTCTATCATTTTGGGGTTATGCCCTACTCTCAGCGGCCCGTATTTTGAATATGGCCCCAACCAAGAAAGTGGAAAGGACACCTTTTGAGTTATGGCATGGAAGGGTTCCATCCTTATCTTATCTAAAGGTGTGGGGTTGTGAAGCTTATGTAAAGCATGATGCTTCAAACAAGCTAGATCCCCGGTCCACTAAGTGTATATTTGTAGGATATCCTAAAGATTGTATAGGATATTACTTCTACAATCCAACAGAGCAAAAGGTATTTATTGCTAGAAAGGCCGAGTTCTTGGAAACTAAGTTCCTTATGGAAGGAACTAGTGCAAGAGCGGTGGAACTTGAGGAGGATCAAGAACCACAAGCCGATACACGTTTGGTTGAAACTAGCCCTCTACAAGAAATTGTTGGAGATGATCAAATGGTTGATCAAGACACACACAACGTTCGTAGATCTGGTAGAACTAGTAGTCCACCTGAAAGATATGGATTTTTCATGGAGGGATGCTATGTGGTAGATTCAGATGAACCAACCACTTACCATGATGCAATGACCGATTCCGAATCGGACAAATGGCTGGAAGCCATGAACGTTGAGATGCAATCCATGCATGCCAACCAAGTATGGGACTTGGTAGTGCGACCTCCTAACTCCAAGGTAGTTGGAAGTAAGTGGGTTTTCAAGAAGAAAACCGACATGCATGGGAACTTAGACACATTTAAAGCTCGACTTGTAGCAAAAGGTTTCACTCAAACTCAAGGGGTTGATTATGATGAAACTTTCTCCCCGGTGGCAATGCTAAAGTCGATAAGGATATTATTTGCCATAGCCGCCCATTATGATTATGAGATATGGCAATTGGATGTCAAAACAGCTTTCCTAAATGGATATCTTGAGGAAGATGTCTATATGGCTCAGCCCGAGGGTTTTGTCGATCCAAAACATCCTAATAAAGTGTGTAAGTTAAAGAAATCAATCTATGGATTGAAACAAGCATCAAGGAGTTGGAATCAGCGTTTTGATGAAGAGATAAAGAAATTTGGCTTCATCAAGAACGAGGATGAGGCTTGTGTGTATAAGAAGGCTAGTGGGAGTATAATAACTTTTCTAGTATTGTATGTAGATGACATACTACTATTTGGGAATGACATTCCAACCTTGGAAGGTGTAAAAACCTGGCTTGGAAGTTGCTTTTCCATCAAGGATCTTGGTGAAGCCACCTATATTTTGGGAATAAAGATCTATAGGGATAGATCAAGGCGCCTGATAGGCTTGAATCAAAGTGCATACATTGACAAAGTCTTGAAAAGGTTCAAGATGGAGAACTCTAAGAAAGGTTTGGTACCTATTCAAAGAGGGACTATATTGAGTAGGACTCAATGTCCAAGCTCAAAGGTTGAGCAAGACAAAATGAAAGGAATCCCATATGCGTCTGCTATTGGATCAATTATGTATGCTATGATATGCACTAGACCGGACGTATCATGCGCCTTAAGCATGACAAGTAGATACCAACAAAATCCAGGAAATAGCCATTGGATGGCTGTCAAAAGTATATTGAAATATCTTAGAAGGTCTAAGGATATGTTCTTAATATATGGATCCGATGAGAAGGAACTCGTTGTAAGGGGTTACACGGATGCGAGCTTCCAAACGGATCGAGATGATTCTCGATCACAATCGGGGTATATCTTCATTTTAAATGGAGGGGCGGTCTCTTGGAAGAGCTCAAAGCAAGATGTGGTTGCATTGTCCACTACGGAATCAGAATACATCGCCGCATCTTTGGCCGCGCAAGAAGCCGCATGGTTGAAGAAATTTATTGCCGAACTAGGGGTTGTTCCTACCATTCAAGGACCCCTAGAGATCCTTTGTGATAACGAGGGAGCGATTGCTCAAATCAAAGAACCTCGTGATCATCAAAAGGTGAGGCACATCGAGCGGAGATTCAACTACATAAGGGATGAAGTTGCAAAAGGAAAGATATGTATTCGCAAAGTTCACACCGATGACAACGTCGCCGATCCACTCACGAAGCTCCTAGAACGCCCAAAGCATGAGGGTCATGTTTGTGCTATGGGACTTCGACATTCTAGTGATTGGATATGATTTACATTTTGTATTTGGATATCGGAACAATGTTTATTTTGACACTTTTATATGAATGTGGGATTTCATTTAAATTGTGTAGTGTTCCATTTTTGCATGTTTAAATCCGTGAATAAGTTACTTATTCTAAATGTCCGTAGTCGATCATATTTGTGGGAACAAATATGAAGGTAAGACTATTATGAACTTGGATTGGTGGATATTCATAAGGTATGAATATGGAGCAATAGGTTGCTACCAGAGTTCATAGATATTTGTGGGAGACAAATATTGGACGACCCGCTCTCAAGACTTACCCCATGGAATCTTAATTGATTGATCATAAGTAAGCTTGAGTAAAGGAGAATATCATTTGTATCCTTCGACCTGAGATACATATTGGGTCTTGATATTCATCTATGTTATGCCTTGACCTAGTTCTTCGCTGCTCTGAAACATGACAGTACATAAGGCTAAAGTCAGGTATGATACTAGGTGATTGTGAGAGACGTATGTAGTCAAGATGGAATTTGTCCCTCTTATTCGTTGAGAGTTAAATGTCTAAGGCCTGAATTAAGTTAAATCTAATAGAGAGTGATCACTCTATGTCTCTAGGATTTAACATGACATTTGTGACAAAAGGATAAATGATCGTTTCACCTAAAACATTTCAAGTGGTGACTTGAAGGAGATGATGTTATTGAATGGCACTAAGTCATGCGTATTAGGGGTAACAAACCGTTGTTAGGCGGTATTTGTTGCTTGCATCAATCTTCTATGAATCTTGTGCAAGTGGGAGATTGTTGGACTCGGTCTGCCCAAGACACATACTAGATTGATGTGGCTAGTACGTTATGATCCAAGACGGGTCATACCCAATAACGAGCTAGACAAACACCCAATGGATATTTATTTAGATATGATCAATTAAATAAATGTCACTTATAGAAGATAATTAGAAATCGGTTTCTAATTAATTGAATTTGTATTAAATCATGTGGATGATTTAAATTATAGAAGCAAGATAAAAATGTTATTTAATTGGTTAAATAACATGTTACACAACATATAAAAGGTTATATGTTATACTTCATTTTAGTACACAACATGTAATGTGTTACATGACTTAAGCATAGTGTCTAAATGAACAAAGACTAGAAAATGGACTAGGTTCATTGGAGGGTTTTAAAAGATTTCAAAAACCTTTTTCCCCCTCCTTTTTCCCCCTCTAGAGCCGGCCTCCCACCCTCTTTATGAGGGTGGTTGAGCCCTTTTATTTAAACAAGACATATGGTCTTGAGATTGGGACTAGTCATTGATATCATTTTGCCTTCTCCAATACTCAAGCTCTCTCTCTCTCTTCTTCCATTGCAAGAACACTTTTCTTGCTAGAAAATCTGGAAATTGATTCCAAGATCTTGTTGATTTCGGATTCAACAAGAGAGGAAGGAAGAGTTAGTCTTCAAGAAATCCTAGCAACAAGGGTGGTTGTTGCTTGAGCTCGTGGGTATCATCACTTGAGGCTTTCAAGTTAGATAGCAAGCCGGTTCATCCACATCATCTTCTTCACAATCTTGAGCTTGGAAGAAGGTATATCTAAAACCCCCTATGGTTGGTTTTAGTTTTGATAGCATGCATACATATTTGGATCCTTGGTTTTGGGTTTTATAATCAAGTGTTAAAATCGGTTTTAACATCAACTAATCAAACTATAGTTTTGAATTTCCGCTGCGTTTTACATTTTAAGGAGTTAAAATGGCTTTGATAAAGTTCTTAAAACCCAACAACAACAACGTTTTGTTCCTATTTTCAAACAGGTTCAAAATGTAGGTTCATCATCACAGTCACCTGTGATTAATTTATCGAAAACTGAATTACCAAAAGAACAATAATTCTGGAAACCAAAGGTGATTTTAAAGCAAAATCAAGACACTGGTCGACCAGAAGCAGTCGCTTCGGGTCAAGTTAAAAACTAATGAGTTTGACCAGTGTGCAGATACTTTTAGAAGACCTATCGACGATTGCAAAGTTGTTGATGGAGGGGTATTCTGCTTAACTTAAATGTCCTGATATATCTTTCTAAACAGCAAGTTTTCTGAAACTTTAACAATCAAAGTATCCGTGTTGGTTGATCAAATTTCTATCGTTATTTTTCTTTTGTGTTTTACAAAAGAAAAATATTTATAAAAAATCCAAAAATAGAGTTTTCATTTTAAGAGGGAGAATTGCATGTAAGGGGGAGAAATTGTGAAAATGCATGTAATGGGAAGAAGATGAATATATGAAAAATATATAAGGAGGGTGAATACATGCAAAATATATAAAATTTTGAGAAATTGATCATTGGGAAATGATGGTACATTGGATTACGTATCTGACTCATTGATAGAGTATATGAAAGAGCCATAAGATCGGTGTTTGATATGCTTGCTAGGCTCGGCAAATTAGAAAATATTTAGATGTGATATAAACTAAATATTAATGCTTGACCATGTGGATAACATCTTGAAGCATATTTCATGACAAAAAGAAAAATAAGTGTGAAAACAAAATGAGAAGTCACTGTGTATACATGTGTTCATTTTGCAAAGATTTAAACTTGTTTGATTTTCTTTATTTTGTCAAACGATCGGACTTTCTTTGCGTATCGAAAAATCGACCTGATTGTTGTCCGGGACGTCTTATTTCACATTTTCAGAAAAGCCGGGATATCTGCAAAGAAGGAAGCCCCGGTTAATTTTTTGTCGGACCTAGTGGACGGGCGTTCCTCCCTTCGACCGGCGGACGTCCTAGTCTTTGGGTGGGAGCACTGGAAGCATGCCTGTGTCGACCTTACTGGGTGTTTCCCCTCTCGTGGGGTTCAAGGGTTCTGGTTTCCGGGTAGGCCAGGCGGTCTCGAATGCTGCTGCCAGGAAAGTGCGCAAACAAGAGGAAGCGTGTCTGGCGAATCAACATGTGTTCGTGCCTTTTGCGTTTGACACCTTCGGTTACCTTGCCCCGGAAGCTGTGGATACCTTGACCCGCGTCCAGAAGGTCATGAATTGGAATGCGGCGACTCCTGGGGGTTTGAATGTGGTTTTCACTCGGTTAGGCTTTGCTATTCAGAGAGGGGTGGCGGCGCAGCTTGTTGCCCGCCTCCCTTGTACTTCATGTTGAGTTGTAACCGTTGTTTTTTGTTAATTTAACATTGTTGTTCGTTTGACATTATGCTTTATTTTCTTTGGTGTTTCATATAACTCATCGGACTTTCTCTGCGTGTACCGGAGTACCGACCTGATTGTTGTTGGGTTATTCAATTTCAACTTGTTTTATCTTTCTTATTTTGTTAAATCCGAGGCCTTATCTGCGTATCGAAAGATCGACCTTAAGTTAGACGATTTAATGTTATTATTTCTTTTTGCATGGAACACAGTTCACAATATCATGAAAATATTATGTTTTGTGTTAAGAACAAGTGTAATCACACGAGAAAAAGAAGAAATCATACAAGAAAAAGAAAATGTCTGAACATGTCTGATAGTATAGGATACACTGGTCAAAGCAAAATCTAATCAATATCTTAACATATCCAGATGTTATGAGTATGATTCTTCCCGAGTTTAAGATGGAAAACTTATACAGGCAATTGGCATGATTTATGTGCTTCATTTAGTTGAAATTGAAGTGTAGTTCAGTGCGTCATGTTCAATATGATCCCGTTTAGTGATCTTTCTCATTCAAAAAATATAGTTTGATTCTGTATTGCAATTTCATTTCATTTCAGAAAAGTACAAAAAGATTTTTGGTGTGTTTTAGCACAAGTTTGAAAAATCAAAAAAAAAATTAGGTTTGTTTTGATATAAACTTTTAAAAAGTCAAAAAGATTTTGTTTCTGCTTTATTTTCGATCAGATTAACATGTGATGCAAATTGATTTTTCAAAATCATATCTTGGAGTCTCTAAGAGACATTTTGCGGCGAGATTTTTTAAATTTTAAGCAGGTTGCTACAGTGAGAGGGATCACAACTTTAAGTCTTCTGAAGCTGTTGATAGAGACAGAGATACACCGGACATTGTCAAGTATTCAAGATCAAGCTACGGTCAAGTTGAGGAAGAGTTTGTTGGAAGATTCATTTCATTGTACGAACGGATTCTACACTTGTGGGGGAGTTTGATTGAAGATACAGTTTTGATGATGTTAAGGATACTGCACATAACGAGGGGGAGTTTGTAGATACAAGATATGTGCGTCGTGTGAAGTATCAAGTCAAGACAAAGACCAAGATCAAGACAAGGTTGGGTACTAACTGAACCTGGCCCGAACCTGTGGTTCGGATCAGACGAACTTCGGATTCGCCTCGGGTTTGGCTAGTTGCTATATATAGAGGTTCCGTCTTTGTAATTGAGTGACCGAGGGAGGGAGATTTGTTCTTAAGTGTGTGTTTTCTGTGGTGTATTCTCTAAGTATTTTCTAAGTGTTTTACTGGTTGTAATTGTTTATTTGATCAATAAAACAATTGGTTAATTACTTGTTTTTGTCCGAATTAGCTAGATCGAGTAGACGGTCTGAAGCTCACGCATTTTCAAGAAAACCGTTTCTAAACCATGGTGAAGGATGGAAAGGTCCTTACTTCAAGAAACTGCTGGATAAGAAATATCAAAATGTGTTCCAGGATCTGAGCCATAAAAGTCGAAGAGAGGTGAACATCCTACCAAGAATCATCTGATTACATGCAAGGCTTTGATTGTTCTGAAGTTTAAGAAGAAGCCTAGGTTGATGAAGAACATTCCTTTGAGGAAGATGGAATGAGATTTTGTCAAGAATCTGCGTTGGTGGTATTACGACGAGAAAGATAGAGAAGCGGTGATTGTAGTAGAAGAAGATAACAAGGTGGTTCGAATTCTTGATTCAATGTGGTTGATAAACCTGTCGAGAGCTCACATTGATGAATTGTATCACAACCAGATATTGTTCCATCCAGATTTCATGGAACAGGCATTACAATTTCAAACTGTGATCCGGATATGCTTTGCATTCAACATCTATGCTGGGAGAAATCATGAGAAGACATGGACTGAGATGGGAGCTGAGACATAAAGATGGAAAAATCTGACCAGCATGTGCCAAGGAGGAGTTTGTTGGAACATGGAATGGCAGTTGCTAATTCAGAACGAGGAAATAAAACAAAGAAAAATTAAGATTTTACACACGTGTCACGAACTGACACGAACTTGCATACGAACTGACCCGAAGTGGCAGTTTGTGTGACTATCCAGTTCGTGACATCGGGTGTTAGTATAAATAGTTTTTGTGTGTAGAATTTAGAGAGTAGAGAAAGAGATTTTTGCTTAAGTGTGTGTTTTTCAGAGTGTTTCTTTATGAGATTTGTAATCTTTGTATTGATTTCTGGTTTGTCCGTTTCAATAAAGGACTACGTTTATTTACATCATTGTGATTGTTTTCATTATCGAAATGACTCGAGTCTAAGCATGATCCGTTCGCACACGCTCTTTCAATAGTAAAGACCTCAAGACTCTAAAACTGAGTGAACTACATGGGATGCTGAGTGCCCTTGAGATTGAGATAAAAGAGAAGTCGGGTGTTCTAAGCAAACTTGCTCATTTAACTCTCCCTACCTCTACAACACTCATCACTTCTCTTTTAGAGTGTTTCTTTATGAGATTTGTAATATTTGTATTGATCTCTGGTTTGTCCATTTCAAAAAAGGATTACGTTTAATTGTTGTGATTGTTTTTGTTATCGAAATGACTCGAGTCTAAGCACGATCCGTCCGCACACGCTCTTTCAACAGTAAAGACCTCAAGACTCTGAAACTGGGTGAACTAC
The DNA here is from genome assembly GCA_039602395.1 of Deinandra increscens subsp. villosa. NCBI lineage: Eukaryota > Viridiplantae > Streptophyta > Magnoliopsida > Asterales > Asteraceae > Deinandra > Deinandra increscens. The sequence goes on along the minus strand of JBCNJP010002341.1, from coordinate 58,290 downwards.
ATGGGATGCTAAGGGCCCTTGAGATTGAGATAAAAGAGAAGTCGGGTGTTCTAAGCAAACCTGCTTATTTAAGTCTCCCGACTTCTACAGCACTCAACCTTTCTCATGAAGATAGAAGTCAATTCAGTGATCAAGCGCATGTGATCACCTATCCTACATCACCACGAGGTAATGAAATCATACTCATTTTGTAACAACTTTCCTCATGTTGAAGAAATGGACATCTACACTCAACTAGCAATGGTCTCTACAAGAGCTTAAAGATTCTACAAAAGAACAGGTAGAAAATACAATGGAGATAGGAGTGCCCAAATTGGTTTGGACATAAATAAAACCAAGTGCTACAATTGTCACCAACTTGGACACTTTGCTAGGGACTGCAAACAACCCAGAAGGGAGAGTATGAACCATGATGGAGCAAGCAAATACATAAGACCTCATAATGTATACACAAAGCCACAAACCACAAATGCATCATCTGAAGGTCCATCTACTCCTACACCTGGTCAAACACACAAAACCATGCTACTATTGTTGTACCCAACCAAACTGGTTGTGTTGATTGGGAAGACATCATCCAAGAGTTTGCTCCCATCAGTCATGCTTTGATGGCTAATGAAGTTTCAGTCTCTACTGATAACACTCTAATTTCATCCGCTGATGATGCCTCTTCAAACACAGAGGTAAACATTAAAATTCCCACTGAAGTACTTTCTCTGCTTCGCAAACCTGCTTTTGTAGAACAAATTGAAAACTATAAAAAGCATAATATGGAATTCATTGAGGAAATGCCTAGCCTTAGGGAAATAAACGAATATTCTAGAATAGCTGACATTGGCTACAATAACAAGATTGAGGAAGTAATTAACGGTATAAGTATTCTTAAACATGATAAAACCAATATTGTTACTCAAATCAAAGACCTACTTCGAAAGTTAAAACTTGCAAAAAAAAGAATGTGAGGATGTTAAATCTAAGTTAAGTATCACAGAAATCAAACTTTCTTAAACTCAAGCTGACTGTGGGAACCTTCAAGCTAACAATGAAAAACATCTTAAGTTATGGCAAAACCCGAAGGCAGCAGGGAACAAAAATAATAATGGGATTGGGTATAACAAGGTCACTTACCCAGATTTTTATACCAAGTGTGTTGAAAAGGTTAAAAATTAAAGAATCTAAAGTTCAACTCACACCTAACCCCATTATTTAACCTGGTTATGAAAACAAAATTTCTATTGAGACGCATGTGCTGACAACTAAAATTGATGAAACAATATTAGAAGGTGTTGTGTCAGAAAAGGTAGTCACATAAGCTCTTAAACCACAGTTAGCCATCATTTTTGATACAATTGTAAAAAATCTCAAGAAATTAAAATCTGTTGAAAAGACTAAATTGGTTGACTCATAATTTTTTGAAGTAAAAACAAGAAAACACCATCAGTCACTTTTTCCAAAAAGCATGATGAAATTCCTAAAGCTAAGGTGTTGTGAAAAAACAAGAAAACACCATCAGTCACTTTAATCTCAAGAAATTAAAATATGTTGAAACACTAAAAGCATGTGAAAAAATTGGTCATGTTGTAATTGATTGTCACCAAAATTTATTTTTTAAAATTAGTCAAACTGTCAAAAGTCAAAGAGTGAAAAATTTAGAAAATTTCAACGAAACCACGGGTCGATGGTGATAATTATCTTCTTAAAAAGAAAAAGAACTTTAAAGAGTCAATTTATCTGGATCAATCTTACTCCAGAAGAAATTTTGAGCACCCGGGAAAACGTTACTCCATGTGCTCAAACAATCATTCCGGATTCGATCTAGCTATTTCAGTATACGAGTCGTAATTAAATGAGTGTTTTATTGATCACAAATGAACACTTATAATCTGGAACACTTAGGGAGAATACTTAGAAAACACACTAAGAAACACACACATAGACTCTCCAAATTTATGAAGATTAGAAAGCATTTTACTATTTATACTCTGAATGTAGTCCACACACTGGGCCTTCCACGAACTGCCAGTTCGTGGGTCACGAACTCTCAGTTCATTTCTCACTTTGTGGCTCTTGTAATCATCATCATTTAGTATGTTTTGATACATAATGCGTCACACCGAACCATGCTCTAACAAACACCCCTCGAAGTGTGATGCATCAATGCTTCCACACCAGTCATCTGTATATCTTCAATCAGACTCCCCCTCAGCTTGATAGTAACACCGATCTTGAATACTTGAAAATGCAGAGCATATTATGTCTTTATCACCAACTCCAGAAGACTTGAAATTATGATGTTCTCCTACACTAAGTACCAGGCCAACGTCTCTTTGAGACTCCAATATATTTAAATATTTTCAGCCTTTTGAAAAACTTGTACCTCATGTCGATCAAATCGAAAATAAAACAGAAACAAATTCCTTTTGGCTTCTCTTAACTTTATATCAAAACACACCTAAATTTCTTTTTGATTTTTCAGAAATGAAATGAACACAACCAAGAACAAAACAAACTCTATTTTTATAAGAAAGATCCATATGTGAGATCATATCAGACATAACGCATCTAGCACATTTCAATTTCGACTTCATCAGCATGTAGATTAAGATATCTCCATATCAATTCTTTTTCAACATTTGACAAATCAATTTTGGTAAACACGCAGAGAAAGTCCGATTGTTTAAGAAAATTAGAAATAACAAATAAAGCAAAAATTGTATAACCTAACAACAATCAGGTCGGTACTCCCATACACGCAGAGAAAGTCTGATGAGTTATACGAAACACCAAGAACAGAAAGCAGAACCTCAAATGAACACCAATGAGGTCGATCTTTCGTTACGCAGAGAAATGCCGATCACTTGAGAAAATAAAGAAAATCAAACAAATTTAAATTTTTACAAAAAGAATTCATGCACACACAAGAATATCTCTTATTTTATCTTTGCAGATTTGTCACACAATACCCATTAAGATTAAAACCCACAATTATCAGCCACGCGTTATCTTGATATCATACATGCATATATCAGATTTATTATGCATTTTCTCATTTTTAGCAATAATCTACAGCTTTTACATCTACTTTATCCATGATAGATAAAGTATATGCTGATGTAATATCATTTCTCACATTTTTTCAGATCAATTTCTCTTTTTGAATTTTGAATTTTTTTTATTTTCCAATTTCTCCCCATAAAATTTAAACAAAACACTATTTTTTGAATTTTCAAATTTTCTCCCCCTAAACGAATGAAAGAAAATAAAACAAAAAACAATAAAATTGATCGATCGACATTGGACACGATTTGTGAAAATATCAGATTTGAAAATCAGATTTAAAAGGATTTGCCAATAAATTTAAATTAACATGCAAGCAACCACAGTTAGTAAAAATATATTATCACCAACTGGTCTTCCTGATCACCTGCATACACCGGATAAAATTATATCTTTTTGGATCGACCCAAGTCAATAGCCTCAAGTCGCCGGTATCTTCCATATAGTCACCGTTGGCCTGAACCTTTAAAGGTCTCCAAATTTTTTATTAAATATTTTTGATAAACGTTGGAAACGATTTAACATTTTTAGGTTCAAAAACCAAAGTCTCATCAACCCGTGGAGGTGAAACAGTATACTTTCTTCTTTTTGTGGTTTATCAAAAATCTTACCTTTTGCATCAACATATTTGACATTCTTTTCACGAAGAAATTGTTTGACATCAGATTTGTGGTTTGTAGCCAATGGACAATCTACAGCATAGTGCCCATATTGTCGGCATACAAAACACAATCTGTGATGTTTCTTGAAATCAAAAATGTTTTCATTACCCAGTCATGAATTGCTCAATCTCATCGGTTTATGAACATGTCGCAAAGGCGTAGAATCCAAAAAAAACGTACGAATGACCAAACTAAAAATTATCAAAGAAAGTATCATGATGAAACCTGTTTGATGAACGACCAGAAACATCAAATGAAAATCGTGGAGTTCCACATGATGATCCTCCAGAAGTCACAGATTTTTGTGACTTCTGTGCTTTCTTGTCATTTACTTTTCTTGCCAACTACCTTCTTCACAAATTAAGAATAATCAAACTCTGGTTCTGCTAACTGATCACTAATTGTGGAATTAGTGATAATCACAGGACCAGGAACTGAATGAAACCAGATTCAGAACTGGATGTAGACTTGTAAATATAATTTGTGAAAGCTTAAGACAACCTGTTGTTATCAACTTCCCTTTTTTAACACAATAAGAGCAACATTTTTTTCTAGAAATTTCAGTTTGAGCACCAATTAATTTCTTTTCAACCACAAGAAGCCTCTCAGAAAGTTGATTATATTCATCTTTTTGCACCGTCATTTTGTTACACTTAGCCAACAATTTCTTTTCCTCAACATCTCATTTTCTTCCAAAAGCTGACTATTAACCGTATTTGTAGTCTGAAAATGTTTACACATTGACGGAACAAGATTTCGTATGTGTGTTATGACGTCGGTTAACTTTCCCATTTCACACAATTCTTGAACAACTTTCCAAAGAATATGAGTGGAAGTATAGGAGCTCAGCTGATGGTAAATTGGACGCGATAATGCACTCCTCAACAAATTGAATGCCTTCGTTTCTAACTCAAATATGGTTTTGGCATCTGATGAGAAATTTCTGAATTGTAACGGGGTACCAAGATTATCTGTAGGCCAATCAAACTCTTTCTCTTGAATTTTGAGAAAATCAACCAAATGATCATGTACATAAGCCTCAAATTCTTGTTTCAAAAACAAGTAGTCTCCACATTGTAGGAGCTTAGGCATAACCTCAATCTTCTCAACTTCAAGAACAAATTCATATGATGATAACCTAAATGAGGCATTGAATGATTATAACAGGTAAATACAAAATTAACCTTGTAACGTGTAGAAGATATATGAGCATATTTATCAGAATATTCGGCAAACTTCCCCAATCATATCCCTTTTCTTTATCATTCAAAATAGCAAACAATGCCTTAGCTTCTTTTGATTTGACATCCTTTTTATCTCCATCTTTCATGCATTCTCTAGCAAAATGTCCATAGGTTTTACACTTAAAACATTGCACCAGACTCTTATCGAATCCCAGTTTATTCTACCCAAATTGAACATTTCTCGGCTCTGTCTTCTTAATATAATTCTTGTCTCTTCGTGTCAACATAGCAAACTGCCAATTTAAATCCATCTATTCTAGATTATCAACATCGTTTTGGTCAAAATCTTCATTGGTCAGTTCAACATTTCCAACACTACCAATCAAAACCCCATATCCGGAAGTAATTAAAGCAGAATCCCATGCCACATATCGATCATGTGTATCAATAGACAAACCATATTGTTTTAGAGTAACCGGCACATACGAATGACATCCACTAGAAGATCCAGTATCAATTCCAGCTACAAACGCAGTAGGCGGTGCAGTAGAAGAAATCAAATTTGGTTTCTTTGCATTGATGGATGAAGAATTTTCTCCATGATAAACTGTTGGATTCTGAACTGAACCAGTCATAGATTTATGAATTAAAGTTTCAAGATCTTGAGCTGTAATTGCTCAACCAGATTGCTGAAAGTCATATTTGGATAATCATTATCCCTTGTAATAATCAAAACAAAATTTTCCCATTTTTCAGGTAAGGCCTCTAACAACTTTTCCTTTTTATCAGCAGCTTCTTTTGTAATTGAACTAATGCGAGCTCACTAAGAAGATGTGAAAAGCGAGTAATCAAGTCAGAAACACTCTCATTTGGATAATGACGAAAGTTTTCAAATTCCTTCTTGAGAACCTTTTGCTTACTTTTTTTGTATTGCTCATTTCCCTCACAACTTTTAATCAATGCATCCCATAACTCTTTTGCAGAATAACAATCACTAAATTGATGTAAGATTTCCTTTGGTAATGCCATCGTTGACATCCCATAAGCCTTTTGATCTACTTGATGTTTAGTCTTTTCCTCAGCAATAAGACTACGATGAAGTTTCGGTTGACCATTACCTTGTAATGGATATTTATACTCTTCTTCGATTGGAATCCAGATATCCACGTAATTAGTACCAACATAAGCTTCAAACCATTTACACCATGATGAGACATCTCTAAGCTTCAACAACTTAGGAACTTTTTGAGTTGTTCCGATTTCGTTGTTAAAGTTAAGCAAATCTTGCATTTGCGATTGAAAGGTGGCCATTGCAGAGTAATCAACCATTTTGAAAATGTTGAAAGCTGTTAACAAACTGAATCACGAAGTGGTTACGAACTGAGTCACGAAGTGGTCACGAACTCAGTAACGAACTGAGTCAAAAACTAGACAACAAACTGGAGAACGAAATGATCCACGAATTGAGTTGCGAACTAACACTTTGTTAGAAAAAACTGAACACGAACTGTATCACGGAGTCATTCACAAACTGGCACTTCGTGGTAGTTATTTTCACGAAGTGAACTTGATGATCAGACGAACACAAATGAACTGAACCATTTTTTATCAAATTTTCGCGATGTTGTATGTTTTTGAGTGAGATTTTCAGCAGTAGATCAGTTGCAATCGAAAAGTTTGAATTGTGACCGAAATTGACAAAAAAACATAACTGAAATGATTAAACGAAATCAAAAACACCTTGATTTTTCAAAAACCGACACAAAATGGATCAGAAGTCCGAAAATAGCCAAGAACATATCAGTAGATTGAACCAAAATTCTCTGATACCACTTGAAAAGATGTGAGCGGTGGATCGTCTACTGGATCTAGCTATTTCGGTACATGAGACGTAATTAAACGACTATTTTATTGATCACGAATGAACGATTACAATCTGGAACACTTTGAGATAACACTTAGAAAACACATTGAGAAACACACACATAGACTCTCCAAAGTTATGAAGATTACAAGGCATTTTACTATTTATACTATGAATGTAGTCCACGAACTGCTAGTTCGTGGGTCACGAACACTCAGTTCGTGCCTCACTTTGTGGCTCTTATAATCATATTCATTTAGTACGTTTTGATACATCATGCGTCGCACCAAACCATGCTATAACATAGACAATCAAGATCTATTAGCAAACGGAGACCAATTTAATTAAAAAATGATGATTATGAGATACAATGTTTCCTTAAGACCTCATAAAAATCAGAATTCTAGGAGTATGTCTTCTCCTAGACGGAGAAAATGGGCCCATGATGTAAAATTTACCTCGGACGGCGAAAGTTACTATCTAGAGGTAAATATTACCTTTGAGGGGTAAAATTACTCTAGAAGACATCTTAGAGAAAGAAAATGGGCTCCTAAGGTAAAATTTACCTTGGAATGTCAAAATTACTATCCCGGGGTAAATATTACCTCGGATGAACAAATTTACTCCTGAAGAAATTTTACACCTAACTCAAGAAATTTTCGTCCCGCCATATACTTTCACCAAGAAGAAAATGTTTTTAATAGCTATAAACAACAGTTATTTCAAATCAATCATTCTAAATTTTATGATCAACCTGAAATAGTACCTTTTAATCTGCTAAAGCTAAAAGACAAAGAGAATATAGGCAAAGAAAAGCAACTGAAAAGCGAAAACTCATTAGCTTCAGTCAGACCAAGACTCTTCTTTCCTTATTCCAAAAGTGAGTCAAAATATTTAAAATCATGATCAGTCAAAGGCTGAATCATCAAAACCAAAAGAGGTGACTCAAACACTTGTACTCAAGGAGTATAAGTACAATGTTGCTATGGGCAAAGCCAATGCCACACAGGCTTGGGTCTCCTTCTAAAAATAAATCATTTGTCTTACACATGCGGGATACATCCAATAAATCTCAGAGTAGCATCTAGGTTGTAGATAGCGGATCTTTTTACCATATGACAGGAAATAAAAACTTACTGAAAAATACAAAAAGAGTTAATGGAGGACCAGTTGCTTTTGGAAGCACTAAGGGTCATATTTCTGGTCAGGGTATGGTAACTAATGGGAAGCTTACCTTTGGTAAGGTAAATTTTGTTGAGGTACTTAACTTCAATCTTTTAAGTGTCTCACAAATGTGTGACAAGAAATTGAATGTTATGTTTAATGAGTCTCAGGCTAATGTTCTTAAACCTTGTGTCAAAATACCTAAAGACATGATTTTAATAAAATCGCCAAGAAATGATGGTTTATACATTCTGGATATCGCACATACTACATCTAAGGATGGTATTACCTGCCTTATATCCAAGGCCTCAGTAGATGGATCGGATCTTTGGCACAGAAGGCTAGGACATGTAAACTCTAAAAACATGAACAAACTGGGAATATATGGTTTGGTTAAAGGTTTACCTAACAAAATGTTTACATGTGTTGATCAATTTGTTTCTAGCCTAAAGGGTAAGCAACACAAATGATCTCATAAGCCCAGACTTGAAAACTCTATTTCTATGCCCTTAGAACTGTTACACATGGACTTATTTGGTCCTATAATGGTGAAGAGTTTAGGGATTTTTAGACAATTCGGTGCAGCAAGAACCCCTCAGCAAAATGATGTTGCTGAGAGGAGAAATGGAACATTAAATGAGGTTGCAAGATCCATGTTGGCAGAATCAAAATTGCCTGTAACCTTTTGGGCAGAAGCAGTAAATAGTACACGCTATGTGTAAAACAGGATATTGATTGTGAAAGGTCAAAACAAGACACCTTATGAAATTTGGAGAAAAAGAAAACCAAACATCTATTTTCTAAATGAATTTGGCTGTCTTCTAACAATATTAATAACCAATGAGCAGTTATCAAAATTTGCTGAAAAATATGATGATGGCTACTTAGTTGGATACTCTGGTGTGTCTAAAGCATATAGAGTATACAACACCAGTTCTAGAATTATTAAAGAAACTATCAATGTTGTATTTAATGAAAAATCAAAGAACAAGTTTAGAGCTGAGCCCTCATAGTTATTTGATATTGACTCACTAACTAATGCTTTCAATATAACTATTGAGAAGCCTTCTAGTGAAAATGTGCAGGTACAGGTACCTCAAGTTACTGATTTTGGTTCAAAGCTGTTGATCTTCCATTCTTCTCATCAGTGAACACAAAACCTTTCATTCCAACAAAGAGGTTTAACTTGACTCCAGGAACAGTCATTCAATTCAACCTTGATGTGACAACCATTCCTCAAGTTGTAACTGAATCAGATGGATCAGCTGAAGAAAATACTCTCATAATGTATAAAGATGCAGCTGATGACTATGGAATCTCAATTAATCTAAATAATCAAGGTAATCAGTTGACTCTACAGAAAATTTAGTTTCAACTCCCACAGGCAGTGATGACTCAAATTCTCACTCAAGTGAAAATTCACCAGAGAAACTAAGCTCACCTACTCCGGCTAATGAAACTGAATCATTTGAAACCATCTTTGAGCATCTTTCATCACCATCTCAATAAGCCCCATTTTCCTCACAAGAACCAGAGTTAGAGCTTATGGTTGATTCTACTCCAAAGCCTAACTTCAGTCATGAATTCCCACCATCATACAATTCCACAGTGTTAAAAACTCATCCTTTGGAGATTGTAATAGGAGAAGTTGAACCACCTATGCTTACAAGAAGAAAATCAGCAAATGCTAATTTTTGTCTACATGTATGCTTCTTGTCTTAGGTACAACCAAAGAAGGTAACTGAAGCACTGAGAGAAAATAGTTGGATAGAAGCCATGCAAGATGAGCTACTTCAAATCAACAAGCAAAAGGTATGGGAACTGGTAGAGCTACTAGAAGATGCACAAACAGCTATTGGAACAAAATGGGTATTTAGAAATAAGAAGGATGAAAGAGGCATTGTGGTGAAAAACAAGGCAAGGTTAGTGGTTGAAGGTTTTGCTCAAGAAGAAGGAATTGATTATGATGAAGTCTTTGCACCTGTCGCAAGGTTGGAAGCTATAACAATATTTTTGGCTTATGTAGCTTTCAAAATCTTTCATGTATATCAAATGGATGTCAAAAGTTCCTTATTTATAGATTATTGAATGAAGAAGTTTATGTATGTCAACCACCTGGCTTTGAAGATCCACATCATCCAAACAAGTTATGTAAACTTATAAAAGCTCTTTATGGTCTTAAATAGGCACCAAGGATCTGGTATGAGTCCTCTCTTGTTATCTCCTTGACCATGGATACAAAAGAGGAGCAATTGATAGAAATCCATACATAAAGAATTTTAGTAAGGATCTCCTAATGCTACAAATTTATGTGGATGATTTAATCTTTGGTTTAACTAATGATGCCTTTGCAAGGAGCTTGAAGCCCTGATGCAATCAAAATTTAAGATGAGTTCTATGGGTGAACTCACATTCTTTCTAAGACTTCAAGTAAAGTAATCAAATGAAGGCATTTTTATTAATCAATCAAAGTATATTTAAGATATGCTAAAGAGGTTTGACATGCTGTCATCCTCTACTGCTAAAACTCCTAGAACAACTTCACACAAATTAACATTTGATTTAAATGGTGAACCTATTGATGAGCACACATATAGAGCCATGATTAGGTCTCTTATGTATCTAACAAATAGTAGACCTGATATAATGTTTAGTGTTTACCTATGTGCTAGATATCAGGTTGTATCTGAGGAATCCTACTTAAATGCTGTGAAGATAATCTTCAGGTACCTCAAAGGAAAACCAAAGCTTGGGTTGTGGTATCCTAAAACAAAGATTTCAATTTAAAGGCTTTCATAGACAGTGACTACGGAGGATGCAATCTTGACAAGAAATCAACATCTGGTGCTTGCCAATTTCTTGGTGACAGACTTGCATCCTGGCAATGCAAGAAGCAAACATGTGTCTCAACTTCTATAGCATAAGCAGAGTATATTGTAGCTTTAGCATGCTAAGGTCAAGTCCTATTGTAAGAACTTAGGAGGATCTTACTGCTGATAGAATCAATCAATCTAGTGCAAGAGAATGTAAATAAGCTTTGTTTTATTGATTCGCAACGAGAATGCAATTACAAAGCTATGGTTTCTCTCTCTCTAGAACACACACAAAACACACACACTTAAGTATGACTCAAATGACAGATCTCGAACCATCTATACAAGAGTCAACTATTTATTGTATGCTAAGTGAACTATCTGACCATCTAGCTAACAATTGGTTAGTTGGCAGCGAACCATTGGTTAGTTAGCTGCTCACCAATGGTGAAAACACGTATAGCATCGGATCTAGTGATTTGTACACCGAATTCGGACCGAAACTTACCCCGAACTCAAGAACACAAAATTGTAAATAAATCTCTGTTTATAGCACGAATTCGATCAACGATTACAATGAATAAACTCGATGTAGTATACGTAATCTAAAGATCAAGATCAAAAGCTCTCTCCTCTACAAATCGATTCTCAGAAAACGGTTATTGTGAGCTGCTTACTTGGTCCGAACTTCACAACATCTTATATATAAGCTCCAGATCGATATTGCCGAACTCAAGGTTCGGTGGAAGTTTTTGCAATCAAGCCCCCCACTTTATTATATTGACACAAACTACCCTCTAACTTGATTTAACTATTCTAACTATCTCAACTAACGACACTAACTGGAATACACACACGTCACACATATTTTGCGCCAACAAACTCCCCCTTGACGTGTGCTGTATCACATCTTCAAACGCTTTGAATCTGTTGTTAGTTGATGTAGGGTAGACATGGCTGGGACAGGACTAAGTCAACTGAACCATTTCTGAAAGTGATAAACTCTTTGACAGCTTTGCACCCATGCAGAAATCCATTCTGAGATCTGTATTTGAAAGACTTTGATGATTTCAACCTGCAACCTTCAGAAGACAAACGTGCAGTTTTTCTTTTCCAAACATAACTTTAATCTTGGAAGCAAAACTCCTCCTTCGGAAAAACCAAGACATTTAGATTTGAAAATTTGTAAACCAAGACATTTAGATTTGAAAATTTGTTGTATCCCGTGTCGATCAGATCAAAAACAAAGAAGAAAGAAAATCTTTTTGGATTTTACAAATTTTATATCAAAACACACTGAAAATCTTTTTGATTTTTCATAAACTGAAACATAAATGCAATATAGAATTAAACTCTATTTTTGTTTTTGGTGAGAAAGATCACAACATGAGATCATATCAGACATAACGCATCGTACACACTGCAATTTCAAAATACTAAGCATGCAAGCCAAGCTGACTGAGAATACAACCATTTGGTTTATTTCAACTAAAGCAGGTCATTGTCTATAGCTTTCTGATATGAAATTAAGTGTATTTATCGAGCATTGATAACATGGTACCCACACAATCAGGAATACTGGCAATCCGCTTATTTCATATTTTTGTATTTTTCTTTTATTCAAGCCAAGTTACTTGCAGCAGATTTCTCATACTGATATTGTAAACTTGCTTATACAGAATCAAATGCTATAGAGATATCAAGTTCATGGTGTATCTTGCAAAAAGAAAGCAGAACCCTAAACAAACAACAATCAGGTCGGCCGGTAGGCACGCAGAGAAAGTCCGATTGTTTAGGAAAATAAGAAATGTAAAATAAAGCAGAAGTTGTATAATCCAACAACAATCAGGTCGGTACTCACGTACACGCAGAGAAAGTCCGATGGATTATACGAAACACCAAAGAAAATAAAGCAGAACGTCAAACGAACAACGATCAGGTCGATCTTTCGATACGCAGAGAAAGTCCGATCGTTTGACAAAATAAAGAAAATCAAACAAGTTGAAATCTTTGCAAAATGAACGCATGCATACACCAGAACATCTCTTATTCTGTTTTTGCTATTTTCTTTAATTTAATTTTGTCAGATATGCACAATACCCATCATGGTTTGTAACCACAATTATCAAGCAAGCGTTATCTTTATATCATACTCGCATATATCAGACTACTCAGCACATTCAAGCAAGTCAAGCAAGTACCTACAGCCTTTCTTTCTACTTTATTCATGGCAGATAGCGTATGCTGATGTACCATCATTTCTCACATGGTTGGATCAATTTCTCTTTTTTAGATTCATTTTTTTTACTTTTTGCATTTCACATTCATTTTTTTTATATATTTTGTATTTTCTCCCCCTAAAATTCAACAAACTCTATTTTTTTTGAATTTTCCAAAATTTCTCCCGCTAAAGATATGAAAGAAAGTAAAAGGAAAGAAAATAAAAGTGATCGACCAACACGGATACCTTGGATTTTTAGATTTTGAAAAATCATTTTTCTCAAAAATGTTTATGAAATATCAACTCTGTTAAGCGCTAACTTAGGCAAAATACTCCACTATCAGCAACTTTGCAATCACTAATAGGTCTTCTTGAAGTACCTGCACACAACCTCAAACAATTTTTAGTTAAATACGGGAACCCAAACCGGCTTGGGTCGTCCCGTATCCTCAACAAAATCGTTTCCTGCCGAGGTTGCCATTTTCTGTTTCCAAGAACGAAATGGTTTAGACGATTTCGCCCGATGCGAATCAGAACCATTGAAAAACTTTGATTTGTTGAAAACCATATTCAACAACTCTTCGACCAACATTTTCTCAGGTTTTGAGTGATATTGTCGATGCCCATAATATGAAAACTCATTTGAATAAGGCATTTTAAAATCATTATTGAAAAATTGTTTTCTTTTTGAAAAATGTGTTGGTTTTGAAAACTGTGGTGACCAATCATCATAATTTGAAGTTCTACCAACGACCGGCTTCTGATGAACTGGCTTTCGTTGGTTTTTCTGATTTTGTCTAATAGGTACCTCATTAAGAATCATTGAATCAGATGATGGTGATCGATATGAACCACGTAAAAACCTTTTTCGAGTAGCACAATCACGAATCACATGTCCCGTCTTGTTGCAGTAAAAGCAAGCTCTCCTATCAACCGACTTAGGAGATGACATGGATTCTGTTGACATTGTAGAATGTTGAGAAGAATCACTCTCTAGACTCTCTAACTTAGAATTCGTTGACAGAAAATCAACTTCAGGTTCACACAAGATATGATTCTCAAGTGGAATCTCCTTTTCTTTATGAACCTTGATATCCTCCACAATGTCTTCTATCTCAAGCACATCTTGGAGATCATTTCCAACATTCACGTTCTCGTCTTTGCTTTCATATCCTAGACCACCATTCTTTTTAGATTTATCTGGTACCGACTTAGGCTTCTCATGACCTTGTGAAACAAGTCGAGAAAACTCATCCTTGATGGCATTTAAATCATTATTATTGGAAAGCAAAGATTCATCAATCACAATCTCTGAAAATTTGTCGACTTTAACTTTTCCTGGATTGCCATCAAATAACTTTTCCTTATCAAGCAATATGGAGCTTGAGACAAATTTAGTTCTCTTGTTAGCATCAAAATTCTCTTCATTTTTCTTCTGCGACTTTGACTTTTTCTTCTCCGAAGAATTATCAGCAAACTTTGAATAATCATGAACTTCTTCTGTTGCTTTCAAAGTATTGATAGAATTTTCAATAACCACAGGAGGTGGAACATTTTTCAGAATAACATCACCAAAAATCTGTTGAAAAATCTCCTTTTTGCACAAAAAATTTGTGAAAGACGATGAATTATTGAGATTATGCAACTGTCTTTTGAAATCACAAACCTCAATCTTCATGTCTGCAATTTTCTTTTGCGCTTCAGCCAACTCTTTTTGTGTTGCAATAAGTTCTTCTGTTGTTCTATTGAGAGTAAACTTTTCTCTCCTCAATTGATCATGAGCATCATATGTTTCTTGAACAACCTTTTCCCATTTCTGTTTATAAATCTCAACATTCTGCTTCAAAAGCTTGTTTTCACGGAGCAATTCAGCTTTAGCATCTAACAGCTTCGTATTATCCTCTTGATGACGTAATTCTTTAGCAGTAAGATCAACAATATCCTTTTCTAGACCTTCAAGTTTGATCTTTGATTTTGCAAACAAATCATCAAAAGCTGCTGCCATATCATTTGCTTCTTTCTTCCATTTTTCAACATCCTTCATCAAGTTATCATTTGTTTCAGTCAACTTTGCAACTTTTGCAATCAACTCCGCATTCTCATGCTTAAGCTTCAATTCATTCTCAGCAGCTTTACATTTTGAAGAACCATCTTTTTGAACTTCTTTTATAACAGACTCATTCAATTCAGCATATTTCTGAGCAAGAGCATCCCAAAACATTTTAGAATTCTTGCAAGTCTTGAAGTGAGATAGTAATTCTTTTGACAATGCCATTGTGAGAATAGCATAAGCTTTTAATTCTCTTTCATAACATTCCCTTTCATCAAATGAAAGATCTCTTTGAAATTTAGGAACACCATGCCAATCAGTCGGATATGAATAATTTTTATTAATCGCCTTCCAAAATTCTACAAAGTTAACGTTGATAAAAACCTCAAAATCGTTTTTCCATTCTTGATAATCTTCAAATTTCAACAACTTTGGTACCACTGTGATCTCTTGCATCCCATTCATCTTCTTCAACTCAAATTTTTCACCACCAAATAAAAATTTATTCGCTGAATGGAAAATCTCAAAAATATTTGATGAAAAATCCGGATCCTTCAAATAACCAAGTGATAGAATCTTTTGATCACCAAAATCTTAAAAAGAAAACAAACTTTGACAAACAAAAGTTTTGTGTTTTTTTTTTTTAATGAAAGAAATAAGCAACGGAAAAATAACACGACAAAAACAAAAACAAACTAGTTTATGTTTGAAAACCGATTCGTCAAACGCAAAAATATTTTGCGTTTACAAAACAATTCAACAAACACAAAACTTTGTGTTAATATTTTTTTTTTTTTAAAAAAAAAATTGGGTTATTTAAAACTTGAGATTTGATTTGTTTGTTTTTTTTTTTTTTTAAAATTGTTGTTTAAAACTTGTGTTTTTTTTTTTTATTAAAATCTTTGAAATTTGAGGGACTAATATGAAACTTTTATACAAAGGACAAAATAGTCGAGCAATTTGGTTTCCTCCTCATTCGGCCGGCGAAAATCCGGCGACAACCAATTTTTCCGACGCACTTGAAATCCAATTCACCACAAACTTTAACCACCCGTATCTTGTTCAATTCGTGACGAAAAATCAATCCGAAAGTTGCGTTGAATTCGTATCGACGAGACGAATCAAACTAGCACCATTGTTGCTAGCTTTTGATGAGGTTTAAGGCCTGAACGAAAAGCTCCGGTGAATGAGGAAGATGATGAATTTGTGATCTTCTCAAATCAGCACCAAAACGAAAACGGATCGTTGCATTAGCTTCTTATGCTTGAAAGAAACCTGTAGCAACCAAAATTACGCGAAATGATCGAGTATTATGAAAGTTGCCATTGAAGAAGTTGAAGAACACGTGAATGAGCTGTGAAATTGCGATCCAGATCAAAACTCAACCAAAATCAAAAACGATTGTCGCAATGGATGCGTAGTAACCCGTGGAAACTTCCTGTATCAATTTGAAACTCCAAAACTAAGCAATTTGTTCCAATTTTGAAGTCAAATGATGAACAATTTGACTTCAAAAAGTCAAACTTCGCGATTTGAATAAATTCAGCCTTGAATTCGATCAAAAACTGGTGTAGAATCACGGCCTTGATGCTCTGATACCAATTGAAAACACGTATAGCATCGGATCTAGTGATTTGTACACCGAATTCGGACCGAAACTTACCCCGAACTCAAGAACACAAAATTGTAAATAAATCTCTGTTTATAGCACGAATTCGATCAACGATTACAATGAATAAACTCGATGTAGTATACGTAATCTAAAGATCAAGATCAAAAGCTCTCTCCTCTACAAATCGATTCTCAGAAAACGGTTATTGTGAGCTGCTTACTTGGTCCGAACTTCACAACATCTTATATATAAGCTCCAGATCGATATTGCCGAACTCAAGGTTCGGTGGAAGTTTTTGCAATCAAGCCCCCCACTTTATTATATTGACACAAACTACCCTCTAACTTGATTTAACTATTCTAACTATCTCAACTAACGACACTAACTGGAATACACACACGTCACACATATTTTGCGCCAACAAATGGTTAGTTGACACTAAGACTCACTAGCATGCTCAAGTTTAGATACAACACACGAGACACACTATAGCATAGGATTATGCTCTAATAGACTCCCCATTAATGTGTGGTGTATCTATTCTAGCTAAATCTCTAGTCTTCAATCTTCAACATTGCTCCATCCGATCTTTTACTTGAAATCTCTTGTTAGAAATAGAGCTTGCATGGCTAGATCAGAACTTGAACAATCTTCGGACTTCAAGATCCACTTGTAAAAGATACTTCAATCTCCCCCTTTCACCATGCTCGAGTCTTGAAACACAGGACCTGCAACTTTAGAAGACAAAAGCAAGGTTTTCTTTTCTTTACCAAAATTAATTTAATCTTGGCGCAAAACTTCTGTTCGATAATCCAAGATATAGTTTTGAAAATTTAATTTCGTATCACATATCGATCGGTAGAAAACAAATTAGAAATACAATCTTTTTGACTTTTTGAAACTTTATATCAAAACACACCGAAAATCTTTTTGATTTTTCTAAGATTATGCTAAAACACACCTAAAATATTTTTGGACTTTTCAGATATGAAACATAAATGCAATACAGAATTAGACACTATTTCTTGTCTTTTGCGAGAAAGATCACAACTTGAGATCATATTGGACATAACATGCTGAACTACACTTCGATTTCAATTACTTCAACACATAAGTCATGTCGATTACTTGTATAATTATCCACATTAAACTCAGGCACAATCATACTCATAACATTTGGATATGTTAAGAGCTCATGCAATCGTGGATTTGTAATACAAATCGGATTCTAGAAGTGACCCAAGAGTAGAATCCTAGATGCAATGAACAAATGGCAGCAATGTATTTGTAGCACACTAGTTTATGTGGGCCATTGAGTTGTATCTCAATCAATAAACACACAAAATACTCAACAAATCACATATACATTTACTTGTGAGTATGGCTTCTACCTCTCACATCTTACCAAAACGCTCTATAGATCCTAAGTTTAGTTCTTCTTCCACATAGTGACACACAAAAATCGCTACCTGCACACAAGAAATCCTAAAGATCCACATGAAAATATGAATATTGATCCTATGGATATGCAATCAAAACAACAAAGTTTAACCAAATAAGCGACAATGCATGCACAAACTGTGAATTTAGCACCTCCTTAGACACTAGATGCACATAGAAATCACAAAAACGCGCGACAAGAGACAAAATTTACCATTTTCTATCCTTTAGAGACACAATTCGTCCTTGATCTTTACACACACTCTTCACTTTTCTACCACTCCTCTTTCATTCTTTAACAAAGAGACAAGAATAAACGACGAACGACTGCGATTTTCCAAGTTTGGATGACGACGGCGACATTACGACTTTTCCTTTTTTTAGTTCTCCTCTTTTATAGTCACCACTTTAGGAATCACACCACCTAAACCATTCTCCTTTCAATCCTTGTTTGAATATTTATCTTTTGAAAACTAGACTTACCTTCCTAAGATAGTCTCTTACTTTTTACAAGAAACCCATGACAGTTCCTTTAATCTTTTCACATCTAAAACCCCTTGACTTAGTTAGGAACTTGTGAATTCTCGTATGTGAACATGTCTCCTGTTCTAACTTTCTCTCTTTCTATTCTTCTCGCGACACGCTACATCGTGAATATAATCTACTCAGCACTTGAAGGACGACCATGAAGGAACAATGATTTTTATGTGTGCTCACACTGGAAAGACAAGAGACTACAAGACCAACACATTAGGTGTTGAGATGGAAGCCAACTTAGATAATATTACTTAGGAATTTTGCTGCAAGGACTTTGTTTTCTTTTCTTCACTTTTCCATCTACGATTACGACTATGGACTTTTGGTCCAATCCCTTATTAACCTCATGTTTCTTCCCCCTTCTTTGTGAACATTTGACATGGCATCAAATGAGCATTTACCCATCTTCTCTCGTTCATTGATTTCTCCCTCAAAAGTAGGAAGGAAAAACCCCTGAATATGGAAAGCCTACTTTTGAAATACAAATGAGAGTTGTATTGATAAAGCTTGAGAGAATTACACACAGAAACACACACACAGAAATCTAGGATATGACTAGAAGTTCTAACAAGCTAACCAAGCTAACCTATTTATAGGTAACTTAAACTGCCAAGCGTACCATCCTCTGTACCATTGGTACGGGTGTACCATTTGGTACGGTGGACCAACTGGTGTGTTGCCTCTTAGACTCTTACACACGCTCTTTACATAGATACAATACACAAGACACATCGTAGCATAGGAATATGCTCTAACAATGATGAATCCGCAATTTTCTTCTGCACATCGATGAACTTCTTAGAGCTTCGAGGGTCGAGCTACTATCTGTAGATCAAAATAAGAATCAATTTTCTTTAGTTAAGGGTCCGAAAGGAAGATATCCCGCTGATAAGCTTATGGGACTCGATGTAGGCGTTATGAGTTTTTGGTTATGCCGTTGGACTAACTAATGTAACCTTAGCATACTAGAGTTTTATGAATCGAGTTTATGAGTTGTGTTTCAATTAGTTCATCATTATGCTCAGTGATGACTTTCTCATTTGTTCCAAGACGAAGGAAGGTCACGCCAAGCGACTTCGCTTAATCTATTGGCTTATTGAAAAATGAGTAGCCGCATGCTAAGTTCACGGAATGTGACACCTATATTTGGGAAGTGTAATTTTTTTGTCATGTCGTAAATGGATCAGGAACTCATGTGAATTCATCATGGGATTGAGACAATCAAGGATTTACCTATACCTAAGACTCCGACCGAAGTATGCCAACTCTTTGGCCTGGTCGACTATCACAGGAAATTCTTCGAAAGCTTTTAACGGATTGTGTAACCTTTGGTGGTTTTAGCGCGCGAGAGCGTTATGCATATTCGGGATGTAAAGTGGGACACTACACTTCAGCTTTCAATTCTGAAATCTATACCTGAGCGGCCAAGAACTCTTTCTGAGTAGCAATGAATTAATCTGAAAGATCATTGCATTCAAATTTTTGTTGTCTTTTTATATCACACACTTCTAATAATTCTGCAGTAACCTTCTCCCATTTCTTCTTAAAATACTCAACATCTTTTGTTAAAAGTTCATTCTTCTCCCGAACAAGAACATTGTGACCTCGTAGTTTGGAAAGTTCTTCCTGAAAACTTATAATTTTGTCTGCAACTTCAACTGCCATCTGATGAGCCTTCTCATACTTCTGGTGAACATGATAACTTTTCTCAAACAAAGCTTCAAAGTCTGCAGCAGCTTCTTTTGCTTCAGATTTAGCTTTCTCACATTCTTCAAACAAATATTTCTTCTCCTTCATTAAAACCATATCGAGTTTTTCTAAATCGGCATATCTTTGTTGTGAACATTCTAAGTTAGCTTTCACAACCTTAAGTTCTTCAGTTAGTAAACCATTACTTCGAAATAACGCTTCAATCTTTCTGTTTGTAACGTCACAATCTGGACATGAAAAACACTTTGCCTTTTGCTCATTTGTACTTACTTCAGTAACAACTTCTTCAATTTTTTCACAAGAACTTGTGTCAGAATCAGAACCATTTACTTCTTCATCATAGGTACAATTTGGACAACAAACGCAGATTCATCTGGAAAATCTACGGCGAAATCATAACCTTCATTCCATGTTGGTGAATTTTTCTCAGAAACAATAGCAGTTAAAGCAACTGGAGGAGAATCAGAAGTTCGACTCCAATCATATTGTTTATCAGCTTGAGAAACCAAAGTTGTTGGAGTAGTAGTATTAGCTTCTTTTTTATTGTTACATTCCCGAGCAAAATGTCCAAATTTTGAACACTTGAAACACTTAGCCTTTGACTTATCCAAACCCAGCTTGCCATTTGGATTAATTTTCTTTTTACCAGTGTAGGATATGACTAGAAGTTCTAACAAGCTAACCAAGCTAACCTATTTATAGGTAACTTAAACTGCCAAGCGTACCATCCTCTGTACCATTGGTACGGGCGTACCATTTAGTATGGTGGACCAACTGGTGCATTGCCTCTTAGACTCTTACACACGCTCTTTACATAGATACAATAAACAAGACACATCGTAGCATAGGAATATGCTCTAACAATGATGAATCCGCAATTTTCTTCTGCACATCGATGAACCGCTTACAGCTTCGAGGGTCGAGCTACTATCTGTAGATCAAAATAAGTTCACGGAATGTGACACCTATATTTGGGAAGTGTAATTTTTTCGTCATGTCGTAAATGGATCAGGAACTCATGTGAATTCATCATGGGATTGAGACAATCAAGGATTTACCTATACCTAAGACGCCGACTGAAGTATGCTAACTCTTTAGCCTGGTCGACTATAACAGGAAATTCTTCGAAAGCTTTTAACGGATCGCGTAACCTTTGGTGGTTTTAGCGCGCGAGAGCGTTATGCATATTCGGGATGTAAAGTGGGACACTGCACTTCAGCTTTCAATTCTGAAATCTATACCTGAGCGGCCAAGAACTCTTTCTGAGTAGCAATGAATTAATCTGAAAGATCATTGTATTCAAATTTTTGTTGTCTTTTTATATCACACACTTCTAATAATTCTGCAGTAACCTTCTCCCATTTCTTCTTAAAATACTCAACATCTTTTGTTAAAAGTTCATTCTTCTCCCGAACAAGAACATTGTGACCTCGTAGTTTGGAAAGTTCTTCCTGAAAACTTATAATTTTGTCTGCAACTTCAACTGCCATCTGATGCATCTATGCAAGGCTTTGATTGTATGCTCGTGTAACGCAATAAGGCTATCGCACATGCCTCTTCACAGCCCTGGGATAACGAGCAGCGCCATACAACTCCTGATTTGGGGTTGGGAACCGTGATTTTTAGCATTAAAGATTGGAAGACGTACTTGTATGGTACTAAGGGTCTACACCGATCACAAGCGTCTTCAGCGTATCTTCGACTGGGGATGATCAAGAATGGAGCATCGAAGTTGATTTGATTCGTTTATCAAATTAGAGTGTACTATCCGTTACCGACCGGGTAAGGCTAATGTGATACTGATGCCCTAAGCCATAAGGGAAACGAAGCCGAAGTGTATCCGGGCTTTGCAGCTAACAATTCATCTTGAGTTGCCATATCGAATCCGGAATACTCAGCTCGTGATGCTAAAGGATGAGAATTGGGAGTCCGAAATTTCTGCATGGAATGAGAAAGAAATTCAAAGTCAGAATAAATGGAATTAGACACTTGGGGCAAGCACTGAGGAAACGGGCCGGTGTGACCACCGTTACCCCTACTCAAACTCTATGAGTCCTGTTAAGGACTTACCTCGGTTATCTTGAGTGTAATTAGGGACTTCACCTGCTGTAAGGAATTACTTCTCCCGAAGAAATAATGTTGATCGGCTAAACATGTTATCTAGGAAGAATAGAAGGCCCGAGATAAGTTACCTCGGAAGAACAGACTGCCCGAGATAACTTACAGTTACCTCGGAAGGTCATTTTACCTCGGAAGCCTATTTTACCTCGGGAGCACGGTTTTATCTCGGAGAGTGGATACGCCCGAGATAACTCAAGTTACCTCGGTAAGACGAGTTATCTCGGACATCAACTTAACCTGCTCCACTTTTCTCTGACATATCTAATCCAGTTTCCTGCCATTCTCCTGACATGAAGCTGACACAATTATCTTCTAGACTAGTTTAATATTATTCTAGTTCATGTATCTTTACTTGACGGTCTAGATGATCGTTAGAGAAATCTAGGGTTCTCCTGATTTCTTAGGGCACTATATATAGACACTTGTAATTATGCTTTAAACAAGCAAATGTAAATCACTTTGTAATGTACTTCAAATCTGCAAGTTATAATACAGTGCTCAGTTTTATTCATATTATTGTATACTTGCCTTGTATTCGGTTTCATATTACTTTACTTCAAACAGAGCATACGAATTAACTTGTTTCCGCCTGGTTAATTCTAAGTAAAACCTTGTGATTGGTTCAACTTGTAACCATAATTTGATCCTACAAGTGGTATCAAAGCCTTGGCTCGTGATTTTTAAATCTTGAATTCTTTTATAGTGTTAAAACTCGGTTTTACTCACATACTCTGTTTTTCGTAAAAAAATTCACTCTTTCCACTGTTTTTCTTTTTCCATCCCTAATCATGGGAGAATCATGAAATGGTAGTTCAAAAAAACCACCATCATTCATGCCCGATGATTTTGATACATGGAAATTGTGAATGATAGGTTATCTTCATCATTCTGATTACAGAATGTGGAAATCTGTTATGTATGGCCCTACCGTCCCTACAACAAAATCTGCTACTACACCAAGTGTAGATATAGTAAAACCTATTGTTGACTATTCTGATGATGACCACAAGTTGGTTGAGGGAGATTACAAATCTTTATGGGCAATACAAGCAGCACTTCCAAACTCTGTTCTCGTAGGTTTCAAAAACTGCAAAACTGCTTTCGGTTTATGGAAAGCCTTAAATGAAATGTATGAAGGAACTGATGAGGTTAAAGAAAATAAGAAAGATGTTCTAAAAAAAAGATATGAAAACTTTTCTCACAAAAATGGTGAAAGTATGAATGTTTAATATCTGCGTTTTATTCAACTTCTTGATGAGTTACAGGGAAATGATGTGAAGATGGAAAATGGCGATGTGATCAAAAAATTTTGCGATCACTTCCTGATGTCTGGACAATATATATTGTAAGCATCAAGTATAACAAGGATCTCAAAACTTTAAAGTTGAGTGAACTTTATGGAATGCTAAGTGCACATGAAATGGAACTTTATGGAATGCTAAGTGCACATGAACAAACCAGTGAACTTAACCATTCCAACATCTACGGCACTTATCACTGCTCATGAAGATAGAAGTCACTATAGTGAACAAGCTCCTTTGATCACATATCCTACATCATCAAGAGGTAATGAAATCATGCCTCTCTTTTATAACAACTTTGCTCATATTGCAGATAACAATCAGAATGGGCTCACTAGATCAGATCTAGAAGAGATGGACATCAACACACAACTAGCAATGATCTCATTATGTGTACAAAGGTTCTACAAGAGAACATACAGAAAGTTCAATGGTGATAGAAATGCTCAAATTGGGTTTGACAAAAGTAAAGCCAAATGCTACAATTACCACTAATCAGGACATTTTGCTAGGGAATGCAAGCAGCCCAAAAGAGAAAACACAAGCCAAGATAGAGGAAACAAGTATCAGAGACCTCACAATGCATATACACCAGTGTATCTACTTAAGGTCCTACTTCTCCCTCATCAAGCTTAAAGCCACAAAGCCATGCAACTACTGTTGTTGCAAATCAAACCAGTTGTGTTGATTGGGAGAAATCATGCAAGAGTTCTCACCAATCAATAATGCTTTAATGGCAAAAGAAATCTCTTACTCTGCTGAGAACTCCTCTACTTCATCCATGGATACCTCTTCAAACTATGAGGTAAACACTGAAATCCCAAATGAAGTTCTTTCTCTTCTTTGTAAAACTGAATGTGTTATGCAGATAGAAAATTACATAAAACATAACCTTGAACTCATTGAGGAAATGGCAAGTCTAAAATAGATTAGAGAATACTCTAGAAAGGCTGATATTGCTTACAACAATAAGATTGAAGAACTAATCAAAAGTATTAGTGCATTAAAACATGAAAAATCCAATCTTGTTACACAAATCAAGGATCTGCTCTCTAAACTAGATTTTGCAAACAAAGAAAATGAGAAAATAAAATCTGAATTGAGTATATGTGAAATCACATTTTCTGTTGCTACTGTTGACTGTGAAAAACTACAGGCAAGCAATGAGAAACACCTGAAACTGTGGCAAAGTCAGAAAGCAACAGGGAATCATCTAAATAATGGAATTGGGTCTAATAAGGTTAAGAATGAAGAAACTAAAATTCAACTTACACCTGGTCCCATTATTTTTAAATCCATTGAGATGTTAGAGTTAAAAACTGAGAAAGTGCCATCAGTAACTGCTGTTTCAAATGAATCTCAGAATCACAGCAACTTTGGTAAAAAAAACTATTTGGAAACTAAAAGATATCAAAGAAACTGAATCTTGCTCCCAGCAAAACTCTTCAAATGAGAAAACTATTTATGTCTTAAAAATGTTTGAGTTTAAAATGATAAAGGAATGTTTGATTTGTGGAAAAATTGGTCATCTTGCTATCAATTGTCATCACAATCCTTTTTTTATTAGCCAAGCTGGCAAAAGTCAAACAGCTGAAAAAGGGTAAACTAAATCAGAATTTGTTTGTGAAAATTTTGAAAAAGTCAACTCTGAAAAATCAAAAAGTCAAAGTAAATACCACTCAGAACAGACAAAATCAAACTCAGTAAACAAACAAAGATTTGAAAAATTCAGTAATCATGACTTTGGGAAATCTGAAAAGCTTCGTGTCACTAAAGCTCAGAAGAAACAAAAACCTAGGAGTAATTATGCTCCTGAAGGAACAAAATGTGATTCCCAGATAAAATTTATCTCGGAAGACAAAATTCATGATCCCAAGGTAAAAATTACCTCGGAGGGACAAAAACACTCTGGTAAGCAATAAAATGAAAGAAAGGGGGCACCCGAGATAAAAGTTATATCGGAAGGCAAAATTTTTGTACCCGAGGTAAAAGTTACCTTGGACAACAAAAGTTACTCCGGAAAGAACTCCAGGACTGTAAACATGAAAATGCGTGAGCATCGGACCGTCTACTCGATCTAACTAATCGGACATCGAAACGTAATTAACCGATTGATTCATTGATCAAAACGAACAATTACAATCAGTGAAACACTCAGAATACAGACACAGAGAACACTCTCAGAAACACACACTTAGCAGTAATCTCGCACGCTCAGAACTAAAAATTACAAAGACCAAACGACTATTTATACCCAGCTGGCCGATCTCCGTCCGAACTCCAGGTTCGGTCAGTCCGAACTTCAGGTTCGGACCAAGTTCGGCCAGACCTAATTTGATTTGATTTTGTACATTGCTTGATACTTCACACGACGCACATATCAGGTATCAACAAACTTCCCCTCGTCGTGTGCAGTATCTCTTCAATATCATCAACTTTGTATCTTCAACCAAGCTCCTCCTCATGTCACACCCCCAATTAACCACTAACGGAGTTTATACCGTTAAGGGGTGCGACCAGATTGGTATTAGAGCCATAAGTTGCAGAGAACTGGAATCAATTTTGAAAACGATTTGGAAACTGCAACTTGAAAACCTTAGTTACAAACGAACAAACAAATTCCCAAAGCCAAAATAACTACGTGCCAACCTGGGATACTCGCTCTGCTGTGTAAGTAAATACTTCGTACGTATGTATATATATATGTAGATATATAGACCGTGTCTAAGTAGTCTAACGGAAAGCCTTAGGAAATTTTCACACACGAATACGAAACGCGAACGCTAATGCGCGCACTATGCCGGGGGAAAGCGACAACGAAACGAGGCTACACGCTACGTCCTGATTTCTACTACGATGACTACGCCGACGGTGACTTTTATGGGAAAGCCGACTTTCGACGATAGCTACTTACGATTTACGACGTTCTCCGACGATTTGGACTAATAGTGGGATAACGGGAAATTGTTATTATGCATATTATGGGATATGTATAAAGTATAATTGTGACTGAACACTGGCTACTTTAACTGTTCAGCGAGATGTCTGGAAGAGGACACGGAAGAAGCAACATTAACATGACGCCTGCACAGCTGCAAGCAATGATTAACGAACACGTGCAAGCCGCGGTGGCAGCCGTCTAAGCTGCATACGCCGCACAGGGTAATTATTATGCCGGTTGAGGCACAAAGCAATTGTACTTTGACCTGTTTAAATTTAAAAACCTGAATTATTAATGCATCAGGAAATCACCATCACTGCACGTTCAAGTCCTTCATGGACTGCAAGCCAATGACATTTTCCGGCGAGGAAGGAGCGGTGGGACTCCTCAGGTGGATTGAGAAGTCTGAAAAGGTCTTCTCTATGTGCAACTGCCCTGCTGGAGACAAAGTGAAGTACGCTACTGGTACCTTTGAGGGAGCTGCTCTCTCCTGGTGGAATGCCGAAATCCAGATGATTGGGATTGATGCGGCTAATAACATGCAGTGGGAAGCATTCAAGGAACTGATTATGGAGGAGTACTGTCCCCGTGACCAAGTGAAGAAGTTAGAGGGCGAATTCTTGAATCTGAAAATGATTGGGTCTGAAGTTGAGCAATATACTGCGCGTTACCATGAGTACGCGGTCTTGTGCCCCACAATGGTTGATGCTGAGTTCAAACGCATTGAGCGTTATCTGGAAGGCCTCGCGCCTCAAATCAAAGGATTAGTGACTGCCAGCAACCCCGCAACCGCGCAGCAAGCCATCCGTTTGGCTCACAAGCTTACTGATCAGGAGGTTGAGAAGGGTACACTTCCTGCAAAGGCCACTGAGAAGACTGCCGTTAGTGGCAAGAGAAAAGCTGATGTTGAAGCTCCTGAAAACTCAATGAACAATCAGAGTGTTGGAAACAGCACTGGGAGGTCTTATAATTCTCAAGGTCAAAGAAAGAGGTCTGGAAACAACAGTGGAAACAACCGCCAGGGCGGAAATGGTCAAAGCAACTACAGGGGTAACCTGCCTTTGTGTAACAAGTGTGGGAAACATCATGCTGGTGTTTGTAGAAAGAATCTGAGCTGTGAAAGGTGTGGAAAGAAAGGCCACGAAGCAAAAGACTGTTGGGCAACTCTACCTGAACAACAAAACCGCCAAAGGTAAAACAACAACAATCATGGCAACAACTATGGGAACAACCGTAACGGGCAAGGAAATAACCAGAACAATAATGGTGGAGCCCGTGGCTGTTTTGAATGTGGTGCTCAAGGCCACATTAAGAGAGACTGCCCGCAGTTGAGAAGACAGGGTAATGGTAATCAAGGAAACAATGGTGGGAACGGTAATGGCGGAGGAAATGGTAACGGGAATGGCAACGGGAATGGTGGAAATGGCAGGGGAAGAGCTTTTGTCATGGGTCAAGGTGAAGCTCGCAACGATGCCAACGTGATTAACGGTAAATTCATCCTTAATGGTTTCTTTGCTACTGTATTGTTTGATTCTGGTGCTGAAAGAAGTTTTATTTCCACCAAGTTTGCTAAGCTAATTAATGCTAAACCGATTGCCTTAGACGCTAAATATGTGGTAGAACTAGCGAATGGTAAACTCCATGATACGACTCAGATAGTTAAGGACTGTAAGTTAGAACTAGCTGGCCATACATTAGGAATCGACCTTATGCCTTTCCCGATTGGTAGTTTTGATGTTATAGTAGGAATGGATTGGTTATCTGAGAATCGAGCTGAAATCTTATGTAAAGAAAAAGTGGTTCGTATCCCACTCGAAGAAGGTGAAGTGTTAACGGTTCAAGGTGAAAAAGGTGGAGCAGTCACCGGTATTATCTCTTTCCTCAAAGCTCAAAAGTGCCTTCGTAAAGGTCACTTCGCGATCCTTGCAAACGTCATAGACACGACACGCCCCGAGCGTAAAATCGACGACTACCCGATAGTCCGCGACTTCCAAGATGTATTTCCTGAAGATCTGCCTGGTTTGCCTCCATTTCGACAAGTAGAGTTTGGGATCGACCTAGCTCCTGGAGCCGCTCCGATTGCACGCGCACCTTACCGTTTGGCAGTAAGTGAACTCAACGAACTCTCCTCACAACTTCAAGAGCTACTCGACAAAGGGTTTATTCGTCCAAGTTCGTCTCCATGGGGAGCACCGGTTTTGTTTGTTAAGAAGAAAGATGGAACGTTCCGAATGTGTATTGACTACCGAGAGCTTAACAAGGTTACGATCAAGAATCGGTATCCACTTCCTCGAATCGACGATCTCTTCGACCAACTACAAGGTTCGAGCTACTTCTCAAAGATTGATCCACGATCCGGATATCACCAACTTCGTGTTCGTGATGAGGATGTCCCCAAGACTGCTTTCAGAACTCGTTATGGTCATTACGAGTTTCTAGTTATGCCGTTTGGGCTAACTAATGCACCTGCTGTGTTTATGGATTTGATGAATCGAGTGTGCAAGCCGTACCTCGATCAGTTTGTGATAGTCTTCATTGATGATATTTTGATCTACTCCAAGACAAAGGAAGAACACGAGAATCACCTGCGACTTATCTTGGAATTGCTCCACAAGGAACAGCTTTACGCCAAGTTTTCGAAGTGCGATTTTTGGATTCGCGAAGTCCAGTTTCTTGGACACATTGTTAACCAGGAAGGAATTCACGTCGACCCAGCTAAAGTGGAAGCTATCAAGAATTGGTCTACCCCTAGAGCGCCAACCGAGATCCGACAATTTTTGGGACTTGCCGGATATTACCGATGAAAAACCGTTTACGGATCGTTTCTATGGATGAGACGGAAGTTTTGTCATTGAATCATGTTGAATGATTACATAACGAAGGAGTATACAACGATTAAGCTCTGGGGGAGGTCGGATAGAACCTCCCCTCTCAACACATTGATCTGAGAAGACACTGGACAAAAACTTACAATGAAATACAAAGACTTCACTATTTATACTATTTCATTCTGGGCCGAACCTGGGACCTCCGAACCTGGAGTTCGGCCAAGGTTCGGAGCCTCCGAACCTTGAGTTCGGCCGAGGCTCGGACCCCAGACTTTGTCCACTCTCAAATCAGTCTGTTCGTCAATTCGAACAGTAACGGCCACACAAGGTTCATACACTAACAAATTCCCCCTTGGACGTTACTGTCGAATCCAGACATTGATCTTCTAGCAATCTTCAGTCAGCTTGCTGCAGACATCTCTATCTTTAGCAAACTCCCCTTGACCGAATCATCAGGTATGCAGGACACAATTCGAATCTTGTACAATCTCCACAACCAATAAAATTCCCCCTAGCTTCAAGCACAACCATCCAATTGGAACCGGCATGTATGATAATGGTTTACTTCATAAGTTGTATCCGAAAATTGTAAAGACACACGAACATCACTGCATCTTGATAATAATCTTTAACCTTCACAAACTTGTAATATATTCTGATCTTTATGAAAACAGACACGATCAGCATCTTCAATCACGGAAATTCCCCCTCAGCATCAAATCCATCCCAATATATTACTCCGGTAAACGTATATCTCGTTGCAGACTGGAATCTGACCAAGTCTTTCGACAACTCAAGAAAATATCGGGCATATGACAGAAAGTTCCAAACCACAATTGAAAACTTTGACATATCGGTTCGCACGAACATCAGAATATACCACATTTCCATGAAGATCAAAAACCACCATCATCCCTGAACTGATTGCTTTTAATATTCACTTTTTCAATTATGAAACTTTGAAAGGTTTTAGGGTCCCCAATTTCCCCCTAAATAAGTGACATATTCAAATCTTCAATTTCTTATGATTCCAACCCCGCATTCTTGTAGTGGAATGATAAACTCAATTGGCCCGCAACAGAATCTTTAATCTCATTTAATCTTTAGTTTGTGTATAATGATAATCTCCGACAAACGTTCCCAAGTAATCATAACCATGTCTCCGAATCTCTGTCCATCATCAGAAACATGTATTCTTGAATCTCTGTCCATCATCAAGAACAATGACTACCCACAAACTCATTTCTTGAAATTCGATCACTAACTTGTAACAAGTATCGGAATCTGGATTTTCTTCAAACATAACACCCCACAGCTACCAAATCAAGGGTAAACTCGATAACTGATCCGCTTCTGTAAAATTCCCACCTAACGGGGGTTCGGGGGCAGCGCCCCTGAGAAGCGGGGTCCAAGGGGCGGCAGCCCCTGGCGGGGTCCAATTGCTTCATTAAAAATTCATCCGATCCTTGTCTGAACCTCCGCCGAACCTCCTCCGAACCACCTCCGAAACACCTCCGAACCACCTCCGAATCTGACCTTCGGGACCTCCGAACCTGTAGTTCGGAGCAGTTATGCCGAGCGTGCTCCGAACCTGGAGTTCGGAGCGGTTACACCGAGCGTACTCCGAACCTGGAGTTCGGAGCGGTTACACCGAACGTGGAGTTCGGCCGAACGCGAAAAAAACCAAAAAATTTCGGAAAAACTCACTAGATTCAGAATTTGATCGAATTTGAACATCCAGATGCTTCTGTTAGGTAAAAACATGACTCAGAAAGACTCGATTGATCAAAAATCAATCAGAAACACTTTCAATCACCCCTAACCGAAGGTTTAACGTCTCGAAATGAAGAAAAACGATAGATTTCGACCATAGAAAGAGCCAACAGCTCTGATACCAACTGAAAAACCGTTTACGGATCGTTTCTATGGATGAGACGGAAGTTTTGTCATTGAATCATGTTGAATGATTACATAACGAAGGAGTATACAACGATTAAGCTCTGGGGGAGGTCGGACAGAACCTCCCCTCTCAACACATTGATCTGAGAAGACACTGGACAAAAACTTACAATGAAATACAAAGACTTCACTATTTATACTATTTCATTCTGGGCCGAACCTGGGACCTCCGAACCTGGAGTTCGGCCAAGGTTCGGAGCCTCCGAACCTTGAGTTCGGCCGAGGCTCGGACCCCAGACTTTGTCCACTCTCAAATCAGTCTGTTCGTCAATTCGAACAGTAACGGCCACACAAGGTTCATACACTAACAACCGAAGGTTCATTAAGGGTTTCTCGCAATTGGCTCAACCCTTAACAGCTTTAACGCACAAAGGAGTGCAATATAGATGGGGTGAAAAAGAAGAACGCGCGTTTCAAACTCTTAAGGACATGTTATGTTCAGCTCCAATTCTCGCGTTGCCCGATGGGGTTGACGACTTTGTAGTTTACTGTGATGCATCCATCCAAGGACTCGGTTGCGTGTTGATGCAACGGGACAAAGTGATTGCCTATGGGTCCAGGCAACTGAAGGACACTGAGAAGAATTATACAACGCATGATTTGGAATTAGGAGCCGTTGTTTATGCACTCAAGATTTAGAGATATTACCTCTACGGGACAAAGTGCACAATATTTACCGACCACAAGAGCTTACAACACATCTTTGAACAAAAGGATCTCAACATGCGACAACGAAGGTGGATCGAGTTATTAAATGATTATGACTTAGCAATTAAGTATCACCCGGGAAAAGCCAATGTTGTGGCAGATGCATTAAGTCGAAAGGAGTATGAAAAGCCTCGACGAGTACGAGCGCTGCAACTTACCATTCACACGGGATTGCCGGATCGGATCCGCGATGCCCAACAAGAAGCCTTAAAAGAAGAAAACTTCGCAGCTGAAGCACTGCGAGGAGTGGATGGTAACTCCGAAGTTAAGTCCGACGGACACAGATATTACAAACACAGAATTTGGGTTCCTTTACTCGGAAATCTCCGTGAGCTCGTGATGGACGAGGCTCACAAATCAAGGTATTCGGTGCACCCTGGATCGGATAAAATGTACCAAGATTTGAAGAATTTGTATTGGTGGCCGAATATGAAAGCCGACATCACATGATATGTGGCTAAGTGTTTAACGTGTTCAAGAGTCAAGATCGAGTACCAAAAGCCTTCTGGATTATTACAGCAGCCAAAGATCCCAGAATGGAAATGGGAGGATATCTCCATGGATTTTGTAACAGGATTACCTCATCGATCGAATCGACCGGATGCGATTTGGGTTATCATTGATCGGTTAACCAAATCTGCACACTTTATCCCAATGAGGGAAAGTGACAATATGGATAAGTTAACTAAGCTGTACATTGACCGGATTGTGGCACGGCATGGAGTACCTAAGACTATTATCTCTGATCGAGATCCTCGATTTACTTCCCGATTGTGGCAATCTATGCAAGAAGCACTGGGAACCAGACTGGATATGAGTACAGCTTATCACCCGCAGACCGACGGTCAAACAGAACGAACTATTCAGACCTTAGAAGACATGCTCCGAGCTTGCGTTCTCGACTTCGGAAAAGATTGGGAGGCTCACCTTCCGTTGGTGGAGTTCTCCTACAATAACAGTTATCATTCGAGCATTGGTGCAGCACCTTTTGAAGCTCTTTATGGCAGAAAGTGTAGATCGCCCGTGTGTTGGGCCGAAACGGGTGAGAAAGGACTCACAGGACCGGAAATCATTCATGATACGACTGAACGGATCATTCAAATCAGAAAGCGGATAGCCGCAGCACGTGACAGACAAAAGAGTTATGCCGACAAACGCCGTAAGCCTTTGAAGTTCGAGGTAGGCGACAAGGTGCTATTGAAGGTATCTCCCTGGAAAGGTGTGATACGCTTCGGAAAGCGTGGAAAGTTGAATCCTCGCTATATCGGTCCATTTGAAATCATCGGGGAAGTAGGCCCGGTGGCCTACCAATTACAACTCCCTGCTGAACTCGATGGAGTTCACAACGTGTTTCACGTCTCTAATCTGAAGAAATGCCTGGCTGACAACACTGAAATAATTCCTTTGGAGGAACTGGAAATTGATGAACATCTGAGATTCATTGAGCAACCAGTAGAAATCATGGGACGCGAGGAGAAAGCCCTCAAACGTAGCAAGATCCCGATCGTCAAGGTTCGATGGAACTCAAAGCGTGGACCTGAATATACTTGGGAACGAGAGGATCAAATGAAGAAAAAGTATCCTCACTTGTTCGAGCAAACGTCCACGGAAACTCAAGGTATGATTTAATTTTGGGGACCAAAATTCCTTTAACAGGAGGAGGATGTGGCGACCCTAAAACTTTTGCTTTCTTTCCCCAGCAACGACGACAGCCGAGGCTGCGAACGCTACAGCGCAAGGATAATTTTCGGGACGAAAATTCCAATTTCAGGGGGATGATGTGACATCCGAGAATTTCAAGGTTAACTTCCGTTAGACAAACTCCGTTAGTTACGTTATAAGTGTTAACTTAGTAACTAATGCTTAACTAGGCCGAATACGTCCACGACCTTTGTTTGATCACCGAACCCGTCCATATGTGTTTACTTATTTTATTGCCACTATGTGAAATTATGTGCAACGTGTTTACTGAATTAATTGTGTAAATTGGTCACTTTTGGTTTCCAGCGAAACTACCGGGCGAAACTGTAGTGTCGCCCGGTAGCCAGCTAAACTGTTTGACTTGCATGAGTTCAGAGCCAGTTTCGCTTGGCCAGCGAAACTGCCAGCGAAACTAGGCCCTGATATATAATAACATAAAACCCTAGAGATCCCATTTTTGCCTCATTTCACACAAAACACACACACTCTCCATCTTTTCTCCTGGAAATCTGGTCAGCCGAGAATCACACCGAGCCATCGAGATCTCAGCCCCGAACCATCATCCATTGAGCTTGGAGATCGAATCGTGAGTCCCAAAACCATACTTTATGCATTTTCTATGTGTTTTACTATAAAGCATGCCTAGATCTCCATAGAATCACTTGATCTTCTGATATGATGCTTAGGGATGCTAGATCTATCATAAAGTCAGTAACTTTACGTGTGAAATCAAACCATAATGAAGATTTATGCTAGATTAGGTCATTTTAGGTTTAAAATGAGTTTTTGGTGATCTGATGATGAAAACCCATGTTTAAGGTGTTAAAGCTTACTGATTTATGTTGGTAAATGTCTATGTATGCTAGATAATGAATTACATGAAATATGGAAGCTGTTAGATTGATTTTTAGGCTGATTTATGTGTTTTTCGCGACCAGCGAAACTAGCCTGTTCTCTGGGCGAAACTATGTAGCGAAATTATGTATATCTACATCCAGCGACACTATGTAGCGAAACTGTAGTGTCGCCGGGTAAACCAACCAGACCTGTCCGAACGAAACTACCGAGCGAAATTCCCTGAACGAAAGTTCAAACCAGTTTCGGGCGAAACTAGGCTAGCAAAACTGTGCCAACAGTTTCGAGCGACACTAGCCTAGCGAAACTGTGTCATTGGGTATTGCCTAGCGAAAGTGCTGCCCGTGCACACAACGAAACTGCCTAGCGAATCTATACTAGCGAAACTGTGACCAGACTTAAATCCAAACTTGTGCAATTTACTTGAATGTTATGCCATGACTTACATGATTATGCCATGATGATACATGCTTTGATTTCTGATGTATATGAACCCTTGTTTATGATCAACCATCGGTGTCGTGTGTCGGTATGTCGTGTCGTAGTTCAAACGTGCTATGTTATGGGCCATAGTGACGTTAAGTAAAGATTAGACACAAAACTAATACTTAAGACCTAAACGTGTTCATAGGTCTTCGATAAGCAATACTTGGATTATTAGCAAGTGTAGCAGTGCAACCAAAGGTGAGTGTCACTAACCCAATTACCGTGAACCCGTTTGGGTCACACCGAATAACTAAATGAAAAACAATGCTGACAACTTCGAGAGTGCTATGCACCTCCCTGATGAACTTGAAAACTTAGAGTGCTCGGCACCCACTTGATGAACTTGAAGTGCTTTATGGGAAGCACTTGTGAATTACTTAAACAACTATTTCTGAAACGAAACTGAAAACACTTTTGAGATTCATGAGAATCCGGTAAACCTTTTTAATATGGCTAGCGTAGGTTAAAGTCTAAACCACATGATATCACATGATTTCTAAGGATGCCTTGAAACATAAAAGTCCTCAACTAAATTGTACCATTAATTGTAAAGCGAGGGGATGTTGGGTAGATCTACTGGAGTTTGACAAACTCCGCCCCGTGGCACGGGGAGTGAACGGAGGTACAATATCAGCCTATCCGACCGTGATCCCGAGAGGACACGGGGGAGGCAAAACCGCGATGACGTAGGTCCGCAAAACCTGATGGCACGGCCACTACAATAATAGTCAGCTTTGGTACAAACTTCCTTAGTGCATGGAACAACGGATTAGCTACCCGCGATATCGGTTGAGCACTTTAACTATACAAAACTAGTTCATACCCGATAACGTATGTTACGGACAATACTTTGACTAAACCACAGAACCATGATTATGGATATCACTAAGCATTGCTTTTCACAAACAAATATTACATAAGTATATGTTGACACGATTGTTATTATTAGACCGGGCCACTGCGTGACAAGCCTACTATGAACTCACTAACCGTTAGGTTGACACTTGCGTGGTTTAAACTTTTGCAGATCGCTGAGGAGTATCCGGAGCGGGTTGGCATGGCACATGAAGACTTTTATTTTTGATTAAACTTAATTGGGGATTTAAAACACTGATTTGTAAAGCACGTGGTTAGTGCTAAGATGATATTTTGTTCCGCTGCGTAATTGAGACTTTATTTATGATATATCTTTGGACTAACTCTGATTCGTTTAGTATTTGTAACTAATGGTTGTGGTCCTGGTCTGGTCGCACCCCTTAACGGTATAAACTCCGTTAGTGGTTAATTGGGGGTGTGACACCTCAAGTATAGAATCCGTTCGTTCATTGAAATGAATCTACAAACAAACTCCTTCTCAACTCGATCGTAGGTTGATCTTGAATACTTGATGACATTTGTAACACCCCCAAACAACCACTAACGGAGTTTATACCGTTAAGGGGCGCACACAGACCAGGACCACAACCATTAGTTACAAATAATAAACGAATCAGAGTAAAGTCCAAATGTTCATAAATTAAACAGTTTCAAAAGTTACGCAGCGGAATGTAAACATAAGTATCTTAGCACTAACCGCGTGCTTTAATTACAAAACATAAATTGTTATATAAATTCCCCAAGTTAAGTTTAATAAAATTTAAGTCTTCACGTGCCATGCCTACCTTCAGCGGATACTCTTCAACGATCTGCAAAAGTGAAAACCACACAAGTGTCAACCTAACGGTTGGTGAGTTCACGGCGGGCATGACATGCATTGGCCCGGTCTCAATAATCGTATGTTTCAACATATATAAGTAGTATGGTTTTGCAAAACATTGCCAAGAGTTTGATTACTGAATATGCACTAGTTATGTAAAAGTTAAAGCAGTCAACCGATATCGCGGGTAGCTAATCCGGTTTCCATGCACTAAGGAAGTCGTACTAGGGCTGAAAGCTGACGTAACAGAGTTCGGCAATGGCCGAGGGTTGGTACCTCCAGTTGTGTCCCACACAACTAAACATAGGCTGATATTGCACTCCGTTCGGCCCCCGGCCGGTTGGCTACACAATAGTGTACCGCGGAGCAGGGTTTGTCAAACCCTCAGTAGATCTACCCAACATCCCCTCGCTTTCCAGATCATCAGTACTAAGTTGAGGATTTTAAGTTTTAAAGCATTCCTTAGAAATCATGTGATATCATTTGGTTTAGACTTTAACCTACACTAGTCATATTAAAATGTTTATTCCGGATTTCGTCTGAAATCCCAAAAAGAGTTTAAGTGTCATAATAATTGTTTCCGGGTTTCAATCGGAACCCCAAGGATGGTCAGTTGCAAGTGTTCCCCATAAAACACTCCAACTTCCATAACAGGTATCCCATCAAGCAATACCTCCAATTGTCAGCGTTGTTTTCCGTTTAGTATGTTCGTTGTGACCCAAACGGGCTCACAATTAAAGGGTTTGTGAAACTCACCTTAGGTTGCTCAGCTACACTTGTTAATCCAATTAATGTTTGCTAACGAAGACCTAATAATCACATTAAGGTCTTAGGTGTTAGGTTGTGTCTAAACTTTAACTTAACGTCACTATGGCCCATAACATAGCACGTTTGAACTACGACTCGACATAACGACACACGACACCGATGGTTGATCATAAACAAGGGTTCACATATTACAGAAATCAAACATGTATCATCATGGCATAATCATGTAAGTCATGGCATAACACTTAAGCAAATTTCACAAGTTTGGTTTTTAGGTCAGGTCTTAGTTTCGCTAGCACAGTTTCGCTAGGCAGTTTCGCTAGGTGCACGGGCAGCACTTTCGCTAGGCAATGCCCGGTGACACAGTTTCGCTAGGCTAGTTTCGCCCGAAACTGCTGACGCAGTTTCGCTAGCCTAGTTTCGCAGAGAAACTGGTTTGAACTTTCGTTCAGGTATTTCGCTCGGTAGTTTCGCTCGAGCTGGTCTGGTCAGGTTACCCGGCGACACTATAGTTTCGCTGGGTAGTATCGCTGGAAGGAGATATAGTTTCGCTACTTAGTTTCGCCCAGAGAACACACAGTTTCGCTGGTCGCGAAAAACATACGGATTTGCCTAAAAATCAACCTAACAGCTTCTGATCTTACATGCAATTCATTATTTAGCATACATAGGCATTTACCAACATAAATCAAGCAACTTTAACACGTTTACATGCATTTTCATCATCAAATCACCAAAATAAGTTCAAAACCCTAAAGTGGCTAAAATAGCATAAATCTCTATCATTGCTGGATTTCACATGCAAAGTTGCTAACTTTATGATAGACCTAGCATTCCTAAGTATTATCTCAGAAGCATACAAGTTTTCATGAAGGTTTGATCATGCTTTTTAAAGAAAACACATAAAAGGTGCATGTAAATGGTTTTTGAGACTCACGGTTTGATCAAGGATCGAATGAGTGAGATGAGATGATGATTCTCCTGATGATCTCCTTGGATGGCCAGAAATCTCGAGAGAGCAGCAGGTGAAGAAGTGGTGTGTGTTTTGTGTGAAATGAGGCAAATGAGGCTACTAGGGTTTATTAAGTTTATTTATATCAGAGGCTAGTTTCGCTGGCAGTTTCGCTGGCTGGCGAAACTGGCTCTGATCTCATGCTGATCGAGTAGTTCAGCTGGCTACCGGGCGACACTATAGTTTCGCCCGGTAGTTTCGCTGGCGACCAAAAAGACAAGTTTTTCCACAAAATCAAGTATTTACAATTTGTCATGCAATTCACAATACTAAGTCATGTATTTAAATCACATTGCACATAGGGACACTAAATAAGCACATAACACATATGGGCGGGTTCGGTGATCAACCAAAGGTCGTGGACGTATTCGGCCTAGTTAAGCATTAGTTACTAAGTTAACACTTATAACGTAACTAACGGGTTTGTCTAACGGAAGTTAACCTTGAAATTCTCGGGTGTCACATCCTTCCCTTGTAATTGGAATTTTCGTCCCGAAAATTATTCTTGTGTTGTGACGTTTGTAGCGTTCGCAGCATCAGCTGTCGTCGTTGTTATCGTCGCTGGGGAAAGAAAGCAAAAGTTTTAGGGTCGTCACATCCTCCTCCTGTTACAGGAATTTTGGTCCCCAAAATTAAATTATACCTTGAGTTTCCGTGGACGCTTGCTCGAATAAGTGAGGATACTTTTTCTTCATTTGATCCTCTCGCTCCCAAGTATATTCAGGTCCACGCCTTGAGTTCCATCGCACCTTGACGATCGGAATCTTGCTACGTTTGAGGGTCTTCTCCTCGCGTCCCATGATTTCTACCGGTTGCTCGATAAATCTCAAATGTTCGTCGATTTCCAATTCCTCCAGAGGAATTATTTCGATGTCTTCAGCCAGACACTTCTTTAGATTGGAAACGTGAAACACGTTGTGAACTCCTTCGAGTTCAGCAGGGAGTTGTAAACGATAGGCCACCGGGCCTACTTCCCCAATAATTTCAAAAGGACCGATGTAGCGAGGATTCAACTTTCCACGCTTTCCGAAGCGTATCACACCTTTCCAAGGAGATACCTTCAATAACACTTTGTCACCCACCTCAAACTTTAGAGGTTTTCGGCGTTTGTCGGCATAACTCTTTTGTCGATCACGCGCTGCAGCTAGCCGTTGCCTGATTTGAATAATTCGCTCGGTCATGTCATGAATGACTTCCGGTCCAGTGAGTCCTTTCTCACCCGTTTCAGCCCAACACACGGGCGATCTGCATTTTCTGCCATAAAGTGCTTCAAAAGGTGCTGCACCGATGCTTGAATGATAGCTATTGTTGTAAGAGAACTCCACCAGTGGAAGGTGAGTCTCCCAATCCTTCCCAAAGTCAAGAACGCAAGCTCGGAGCATATCTTCCAAGGTTTGAATGGTTCGTTCCGATTGGCCATCTGTTTGTGGGTGATAGGCTGTACTCATATCTAATCGGGTCCCCAACGCTTCTTGCATTGATTGCCATAGCCGGGAAGTAAATCGAGGATCTCGATCAGAAATGATAGTCTTAGGCACACCGTGTAGCTTCACAATTCTGTCGATGTACAGCTTCGTCAATTTATCCATATTATCACTTTCCTTCATCGGAATGAAATGTGCCGATTTGGTTAATCGATCAATGATAACCCAAATCGCATCCGGTTGATTCGATCGATGAGGTAGTCCCGTTACAAAATCCATGGAGATGTCCTCCCATTTCCATTCTGGGATCTTGGGTTGTTGCAGTAAACCAGAAGGCTTTTGGTATTCAATCTTGACTCTTGAGCAGGTTAAGCATTTAGCCACATATCGAGCAATGTCGGCTTTCATATTCGGCCACCAATAAAGATTTTTCAAGTCCTGGTACATTTTATCTGATCCGGGGTGCACCGAGTATCTTGACTTGTGAGCCTCGTCCATCACGAGCTCACGGAGATTTCCAAACAAAGGAATCCAGATTCTGTCGTTATAATATGTGAGTCCATCGGACTTGACTTCAGAATGGCCATCCACGCCACGCAGTGCTTCAGCTGCGAAGTTTTCTGCTTTCAAAGCTTCTCGTTGGCAGTCGCGGATCCGATCCGGTAATCTCGAATGAATTGTAAGTTGAAGCGCTCGTACCCGTCGAGGCTTTTCGTACTCTTTTCTGCTTAGGGCATCTGCCACCACATTTGCTTTTCCCGGATGATATTTGATTGCCAAATCATAATCGTTCAGTAATTCAACCCACCTTCTTTGCCGCATGTTGAGATCCTTCTGATCAAAGATGTGCTGTAAGCTTTTATGATCGGTGAATATTGTGCACTTTGTTCCATAGAGGTAATGTCTCCAAATCTTAAGTGCATGAACCACGGCCCCTAATTCCAAATCATGAGTTGTGTAATTCTTTTCCGTATCCTTCAATTGCCTGGACCCGTAGGCAATTACCTTGTCTCGCTGCATCAACACACAACCAAGTCCTTGGATTGATGCATCACAGTAGACCACAAAGTCGTCAACTCCATCGGGTAACGCAAGGATTGGAGCCGAACATAACATATCCTTGAGAGTTTGAAACGCACGTTCTTCTTTTTCACCCCATCTGTATTGCACTCCTTTGTGCGTTAGAGCTGTCAAGGGTTGAGCCAACTGCGAGAAACCCTTAATGAACCTTCGGTAATATCCAGCAAGTCCCAAAAATTGTCGGATTTCGGTTGGCGCTCTAGGTGTAGACCAGTTCTTTATAGCTTCCACTTTGGATGGATCGACTTGAATCCCATCCTGATTAACAATGTGTCCAAGAAATTGGACTTCGCGGATCCAAAAATCGCACTTCGAAAACTTAGCATAAAGCTGTTCCTTGCGGAGCAATTCCAAGATAAGTCGCAAATGCTCCTCGTGTTCCTCCTTCGTCTTGGAGTAGATTAGAATATCATCAATGAAAACTATCACAAACTTGTCGAGGTACGGCTTGCACACTCGATTCATCAAATCCATGAATACCGCAGGCGCATTGGTTAGCCCAAATGGCATAACCAGAAACTCATAATGACCATAGCGAGTTCTGAAAGCAGTCTTGGGGACATCTTCATCTCGAACACGGAGTTGGTGATATCCGGACCGTAAATCAATCTTTGAGAAGTAGCTTGAACCTTGTAGCTGATCGAAGAGATCGTCGATTCTAGGAAGTGGATACCGATTCTTGATTGTGACTTTGTTGAGCTCTCGGTAGTCGATACACATCCGGAACGTTCCATCTTTCTTCTTTACAAATAACACCGGAGCTCCCCACGGAGACGAACTTGGACGAATGAACCCTTTGTCGAGTAGCTCTTGAAGTTGTGCAGAGAGTTCGTTGAGTTCACTCACAGCCAAACGATACGGAGCGCGCGCAATCGGAGCGGCTCCAGGAGTTAGATCGACTCCAAACTCAACTTGTCGGAATGGAGGCAAACCAGGCAGATCTTCAGGAAATACATCTTGGAAGTCGCGGACTATCGGGTAGTCGTTGATTCTGCGCTCGGGAAGTGTCGAGTCAGTGACGTTTGCAAGAATCGCGAAGTGACCTTTACGAAGGCACTTTTGAGCTTTGAGATACGAAATAATTCCGGTCACTGTTCCACCCTTTTCACCTTGGACTGTTAACACCTTTCCTCCTTCGAGTGGGATACGAACCACTTTTTCTTGACACAGAATTTCGGCTCGATTCTCGGATAACCAGTCCATTCCTACTATCACGTCAAAACTACCAATCGGGAAGGGCATAAGGTCAATTCCTAACGTATGGCCCGCTAGTTCTAACTTACAGCCTTTAACTATCTGAGTTGTATCATGAAGTTTCCCGTTCGCTAGTTCTACCACATACGTGGCATCTAAGGCAATTGGTTTAGCATTAATTAGTCTAGCAAACTTATTGGAAATAAAACTTCTTTCAGCACCAGAATCAAATAAAACAGTAGCGAAGAAACCATTCAATATAAATTTACCGTTGATCACGTTGGCATCGTTGCGTGCTTCCCCTTGGCCCATGACAAAAGCACGACCTCTACCATTCCCACCATTTCCATCTCCACCGTTTCCATTCCCATCATTGTTTCCCTGGTTACCGTTGTTACCATTACCCTGTCTGCGCAATCGCGGACAATCTTTCTTCATGTGGCCCTGTGCACCACATTCAAAACAACCACGAGCCCCACCATTGTTGTTGTTGTTCGGATTGTTTCCTGGGCCGTTACGGTTGTTCACATTTCCCCTGCTGTTATTTCCTCCTTGGTTCTGATTGTTGTTGTTCAACCTCTGCAAATTGGTCCAGCAGTTGTTGGCTTCATGACCCAACTTTCCACATCTCCCACACTCTAAGCCTTTGCTACACGCACCCCGGTGGTG
Organism: Deinandra increscens subsp. villosa; assembly: GCA_039602395.1. NCBI lineage: Eukaryota > Viridiplantae > Streptophyta > Magnoliopsida > Asterales > Asteraceae > Deinandra > Deinandra increscens. The sequence goes on along the minus strand of JBCNJP010002341.1, from coordinate 15,233 downwards.
CTTCTCACACTTGTTACAAAACGGAGCCTTGCCTTTGTAGTTCCCATTCCCGCCTTGGCGGTTGTTGCTCCCACTGTTGCTTCCATAATTGAAGTTGGACCTTGTGTTGTCAGGTCGCTTGTTTTGATACTGGGAGTTCGAGGATCTCCCAGATTGGTTCACAGACATTGCTGGAGCTTCTTCTTCAGCCTTTCTTTTGCCACTCAAGGCAGTCTTCTCAGAGATTCTGGCAGGAAGTGTACCTCTTTCGACCTCCTGATCAGTCAATTTGTGAGCCAGACGGATGGCTTGTTGCACAGTAATCGGGTTGCTGGCTGTCACCAAGCTCTTGATTTGGGGTACGAGACACTCCAGATAACGCTCGATGCGCTTGAACTCAGCATCTACCATAGACGGACACAGTGCTGTGTACTCGTGGTATCGGGCAGTGTACTCTTCAACCTCAGACCCAGACATTTTGGAGTTCAGAAATTCTCCTTCAAGCTTCTTGACCTGATCTCGGGGGCAATACTCCTCCATTATCAGTTCCTTGAATGCACCCCATTCCATGTTATCAGCTGCATCGATCCCAATCATTTGAATTTCAGCATTCCACCAGGACAGAGCTGCACCTTCGAATGTACCAGTGGCAAACTTCACCTTGCTTCCAGCCGGGCAACTACACATGGAGAAGACCTTCTCGGACTTCTCAATCCATCGGAGGAGTCCTACAGCTCCTGATTCGCCAGAGAACGTCATTGGCTTGCAGTCCATGAAGGACTTGTACGTGCAGTGGGGTTGGTTTCCTGATGCAATTAATAGTTCGGGTTTTAAAATTTAAACAGGTCAAGAAATAATCGCTTTGCGCCTTAACCGGCATAATAGTTACCCTGTGCGGCATATGCAGCTTGGACGGCTGCCACCGCGGCTTGCACATGTTCATTAATCATCGCTTGCAGCTGTGCAGGCGTCATGTGTATGCCGCCTCTTCCGTTTCCTCGTCCGGACATCTTGCTGAACAGTTAAAGTAGCTAGCGTTCAGTCACAATTATATTTTATACATATCCCATAATATGCATAACAACATTTTCCCGTTATCCCACTATTAGTCCAGAAAATTTTGTGTAAGTATCGAGGCGTCGTCGGCGAACGTCGTCGTAGTAGAAATCAGGACGTAGCGTGTAGCATCGTTCGTTGTCGCTTTCCCCAGAGTAGTGTGCGTATTCGAGTTCGCGTTTCATATTCGTGTGTGAAAATTTCCTAAGGTCTTTCCGTTAGACTACTTAGACACGGTCTATATATATCTATATATAGGTATACATATATGAAGTATTTACTTATACAGCAGAGCGAGTATCCCAGGTTGGCACGTAAAATTTTGCCTTTGAGAGTTTGTTTGTTTCGTTTGTAACTAAGGTTTTTCAAGTTGCAGTTTCCAAATCGTTTTCAAAAATGATTCCAGTTCTCTGCAACTTATGGCTCTGATACCAATCTGTAACACCCCCAAACAACCACTAACGGAGTTTATACCGTTAAGGGGCGCACACAGACCAGGACCACAACCATTAGTTACAAATAATAAACGAATCAGAGTAAAGTCCAAATGTTCATAAATTAAACAGTTTCAAAAGTTACGCAGCGGAATGTAAACATAAGTATCTTAGCACTAACCGCGTGCTTTAATTACAAAACATAAATTGTTATATAAATTCCCCAAGTTAAGTTTAATAAAATTTAAGTCTTCACGTGCCATGCCAACCTTCAGCGGATACTCTTCAACGATCTGCAAAAGTGAAAACCACACAAGTGTCAACCTAACGGTTGGTGAGTTCACGGCGGGCATGACATGCATTGGCCCGGTCTCAATAATCGTATGTTTCAACATATATAAGTAGTATGGTTTTGCAAAACATTGCCAAGAGTTTGATTACTGAATATGCACTAGTTATGTAAAAGTTAAAGCAGTCAACCGATATCGCGGGTAGCTAATCCGGTTTCCATGCACTAAGGAAGTCGTACTAGGGCTGAAAGCTGACGTAACAGAGTTCGGCAATGGCCGAGGGTTGGTACCTCCAGTTGTGTCCCACACAACTAAACATAGGCTGATATTGCACTCCGTTCGGCCCCCGGCCGGTTGGCTACACAATAGTGTACCGCGGAGCAGGGTTTGTCAAACCCTCAGTAGATCTACCCAACATCCCCTCGCTTTCCAGATCATCAGTACTAAGTTGAGGATTTTAAGTTTTAAAGCATTCCTTAGAAATCATGTGATATCATTTGGTTTAGACTTTAACCTACACTAGTCATATTAAAATGTTTATTCCGGATTTCGTCTGAAATCCCAAAAAGAGTTTAAGTGTCATAATAATTGTTTCCGGGTTTCAATCGGAACCCCAAGGATGGTCAGTTGCAAGTGTTCCCCATAAAACACTCCAACTTCCATAACAGGTATCCCATCAAGCAATACCTCCAATTGTCAGCGTTGTTTTCCGTTTAGTATGTTCGTTGTGACCCAAACGGGCTCACAATTAAAGGGTTTGTGAAACTCACCTTAGGTTGCTCAGCTACACTTGTTAATCCAATTAATGTTTGCTAACGAAGACCTAATAATCACATTAAGGTCTTAGGTGTTAGGTTGTGTCTAAACTTTAACTTAACGTCACTATGGCCCATAACATAGCACGTTTGAACTACGACTCGACATAACGACACACGACACCGATGGTTGATCATAAACAAGGGTTCACATATTACAGAAATCAAACATGTATCATCATGGCATAATCATGTAAGTCATGGCATAACACTTAAGCAAATTTCACAAGTTTGGTTTTTAGGTCAGGTCTTAGTTTCGCTAGCACAGTTTCGCTAGGCAGTTTCGCTAGGTGCACGGGCAGCACTTTCGCTAGGCAATGCCCGGTGACACAGTTTCGCTAGGCTAGTTTCGCCCGAAACTGCTGACGCAGTTTCGCTAGCCTAGTTTCGCAGAGAAACTGGTTTGAACTTTCGTTCAGGTATTTCGCTCGGTAGTTTCGCTCGAGCTGGTCTGGTCAGGTTACCCGGCGACACTATAGTTTCGCTGGGTAGTATCGCTGGAAGGAGATATAGTTTCGCTACTTAGTTTCGCCCAGAGAACACACAGTTTCGCTGGTCGCGAAAAACATACGGATTTGCCTAAAAATCAACCTAACAGCTTCTGATCTTACATGCAATTCATTATTTAGCATACATAGGCATTTACCAACATAAATCAAGCAACTTTAACACGTTTACATGCATTTTCATCATCAAATCACCAAAATAAGTTCAAAACCCTAAAGTGGCTAAAATAGCATAAATCTCTATCATTGCTGGATTTCACATGCAAAGTTGCTAACTTTATGATAGACCTAGCATTCCTAAGTATTATCTCAGAAGCATACAAGTTTTCATGAAGGTTTGATCATGCTTTTTAAAGAAAACACATAAAAGGTGCATGTAAATGGTTTTTGAGACTCACGGTTTGATCAAGGATCGAATGAGTGAGATGAGATGATGATTCTCCTGATGATCTCCTTGGATGGCCAGAAATCTCGAGAGAGCAGCAGGTGAAGAAGTGGTGTGTGTTTTGTGTGAAATGAGGCAAATGAGGCTACTAGGGTTTATTAAGTTTATTTATATCAGAGGCTAGTTTCGCTGGCAGTTTCGCTGGCTGGCGAAACTGGCTCTGATCTCATGCTGATCGAGTAGTTCAGCTGGCTACCGGGCGACACTATAGTTTCGCCCGGTAGTTTCGCTGGCGACCAAAAAGACAAGTTTTTCCACAAAATCAAGTATTTACAATTTGTCATGCAATTCACAATACTAAGTCATGTATTTAAATCACATTGCACATAGGGACACTAAATAAGCACATAACACATATGGGCGGGTTCGGTGATCAACCAAAGGTCGTGGACGTATTCGGCCTAGTTAAGCATTAGTTACTAAGTTAACACTTATAACGTAACTAACGGGTTTGTCTAACGGAAGTTAACCTTGAAATTCTCGGGTGTCACAACATTTTAGTGTATCTCTGGTCTTTCATCAACAACTTCAGAAGACTTGAAGTCGTGATATCTTGCACATAGCAACCTGCTCAATCATTTAAATAATCTTGGCGCAAAACGTCTCTTCAAAACTCCAAGATATGATTTTGAAAATGATTTGTATCACGTGTTGATCAGATCGAAAATAAAGCGGAAACAAAATCTTTTTGATTTTTCAAAGTTTATGCTAAAACACACCGAAAATCTTTTTGTTCTTTTCTGAAATGATATGAAATCACAATACAGAAACAAACACTATTTTTAGTATGAGAAAGATCACAATATGGGATCATATTGATCATAACGCACTGAACTACACTTCAATTTCAATTAATCGAAGCACATAAGTCATGCTGATTGCTGGTATAATTTGTCCAACTTAAACTCAGGTGGAATCATACTCATAACATCTGGATATGTTAAGATATTGATTAGATTTTCTTTGACTAGAGTATCCCACACTATCAGACATAATCAGACATTTTCAATTTTTCTTTCTTTTTTCTGTTTATGTGACAGCACTTGTGATTTTTCACAATGCATAGTATTTTCATGATATTGTCAACTGTGTTTCATGCAAAAAGAAATAAGAACGTTAAATCGTCTACCTTAAGGTCAATCTTTCGATACGCAGATAAGGTCTCGGATTTAACAAAATAAGAAAATAAAGCAAGTTGAAATTATATAACCCAACAACAATCAGGTCGGTACTCCCGTACACGCAGAGAAAGTCCGATGAGTTATACGAAACACCAAATAAAATAAAGCAGAACATCAAATGAACAACGATCAGGTCGATCTTTCGATACGCAGAGAAAGTCCGATCGTTTGACAAAATAAAGAAAATCAAACAAGTTTAAATTTTTGCAAAATGAACACATGTATACACAGTGACTTCTCATTTTGAATTTCACACTTATTTTTCTTTTTGTGTCATGAAATATGCATCAAGATGTTATCCACATGGTCAAGCATTAGTATTTAGTGTATATCACATCTGAATACTTTCTGATTTGCCTAGCCTACCAAGCACATCACAAAGTGATCTTATGGCCCTTTCATCTACTCTATCCATGAGTCAGATACGTAAGCCAATGTACCATCATTTCCCAATGATCAACTTCTCACAATTTTATATTTTGCATGTATTCACCTTCCTTCATTATATATTTGGCATGTATTCACTTTCTCCCCATAACATGCATTTCTCGATTACTCCCCCTTACTTACAATTCTCCCCCTTAAAATGAAAACTCTATTTTTGGATTTTCATTTTACACAAAACAAACTCTATTTTTGGGTTTTTGAGAAAAATATGGAAACAAAGAAAAATGATCAATCAACACGGATAGATTGCAGATTTAGAATTCAGAAAATTTGCAGGTTAGAAAGATTTCTCATGAAATTTAAATTAAGTAGAATACTCCTCCATCAACAACTTTGCAATCGTCGACAGGTCTTCTAGAAGTACCTGCACACTGGTCAAACTAGTTAGTCCAAAAATGACCCGAAGCGAATCGCTTCTGGTCGACCAGTGTCCTTGTTTTGCTTAGAAACCACCTTAAGTTTCCATTGTTGTTGTTTTGGTAATTCAGTTTTTGATGAAACAATCACAGGTGATTGTGATGATGAACCTACACTTTGAACCTTTGAAAACATTGGAACAAAACGATTTTGTTTATGAAAGAATGTAGGTTCAACGTCATAAAAAACTCTGCCTTGTTCATCGAAGAACTTTGTGTTGGCAGGTTTACCAAAAACTGGTTTCTTATGAAACCCTTGAGGTGAACCAGCAGGTGATGGACAATCCTTTGCCATATGCCCTGATCGGCGGCAAACATAGCAAATTCGTTTCGTTTTGTCCCATCTTTGTTGTACCTGCGAAGAACAAATATGAATATCTCGAACATGATCAGAATGAGAATCATATACCTGATGCCTGTGATCATGTACCCATTTGGATGTAGGGCTTCGAGACTGAGAACTTTCAGAAGAAATGTTAGCTTTCACAAAGACCTCAGCAATCTTCCGAGCATCAACACAATGAAGTGGAAATTCTTTGTCAGAAAATAATTGATCCGAACCCTTGAGTTTGTAAAACCGCTCGGGTTGAACTTTATCAGCTTGAAAAACTTCCTTTTTCACTTGTTTCATCTTTAATTTCTTCAAATCTTGAGATGATGATGCTGGAACCTTCTCAGCTTTGTCTTTCATCCCGTGAAAACCCAATCCCACATGCTTTCCAGAAATCTTCTCCTCAGGTGTAAAATGTCCATTCTTCGCTAAACGAGAAAATTCAGCTTTTACTTCAGTTACATTCTTTTGATCATAAAAGATCTTTTCATCAAACTCAGGTTGAGACTGAATCTTGTTACTCGAAGTAGCTGATTTCACATTATCAGCAGAAGATGAACCAGACACAAACTTTGGAGCATGAGAAACTGCAGATTTCTTTTCCTTCTTTTTCTTATTCTTCCTGTTCTTCTTCTTCGTCACAACTTTCTCATCCTCAACAGTAGATGCTGAAACCTTTGAATAACAACTTGTTCCTTCTTTTTCTTATCAACTTGTTCCTTCACATCTTTGAAAGCTTCTTTGATATGAGCACGGGGTGATGCAGTCTTATCAAACATTTTCTCAAAATTTTCATTGTTAGCTAAGAAGCTTGTGAAGACTTGAGAATTTGAAACATTATTGAGCAATCGATTGGCATCAAGAACTTGAATTTTCAGATCAGAAATTTTCTGTTGAGCCTCAGCAAATTCCTTTTCTTTAGCAATCAATCGCTTCGCAACTTTGTGAGTTTCAAATTTTTGTAGACGAAGATTATCAAGGCCTTCATATAATTCCTTCTTCAACTTATCTTCATTTCGCCTTTGAATCTCCAAATTTGCTGTTTGAACTTTATTGACACGAACCAACTCTCGCTTCTCATCCAACAACTTTTCCATGTCAATTTGATATGCTTCAATCTTAGCAGTTGATTCCTCAACGTTCTTTGTAAGAAAATCAAGCTTGACTTTTGATTTATCAAACAAATTCGTGAAATCAGAAGCAGTATCCTCCGCTTCATCCTTCCATTTCCTTGACTTCTTTCACCAAGTCATCCCTTTCTTCACAAATCTTGGCTTTTCAGCTTCAACATCTCTTTTATCTTGTTTAGAAATTTCTAAAACTTCATTCAACAATACAATCTCTTTAAGCAAACATTCATTCTTCAAACCCAATTCCTTCTCATTGTCCTTAGACATTACCAACTCCGAACTAATCATTTTGAAATCAGCAGTAACTCTCTTGACTTCTTCAATCAAAAATTCTTTTTCTTTCATCAAGGCTTCAATTTTAGACTCAAATTTCTCATTTTCAGCAGCGTCATATGAACTCGAATCAGAATAGTAATCATCTTGCTCATGTGTGACAAATAATGTTGATGTATCATATCCAAAATGTTGACCCCAATCATAAACACCATCATGTTGAGCCGTCAAGGCTGTTGTCTTGCTTGTGTTACTGGTAGATGGTTGAGTTAAACCAGGCTTGGGTGATTGAGTAAAACTAGGCTTGCTTGCATGTGACTGTTGACAGTCTTTGGCAAAATGTCCAAGCTGTGAACATTTATAACATTTTAACTTAGACTTGTCAAAACCCAATTTATCACCAGAAAGATTTCTTCCATGTTTCTTGAAGAATCTTTTCGATCTTTGACATAACACAGCATACTGCCAAGATATATCCAATTCAGTTAGTTGATCATCATCAAGAGCATCAAGATCATCACTGGTTAACTTTGCATCAGCAACATAATTAATAATCGAACCAAAAGATGATGAAATCAAGGCAGAAATCATTTTAGCACAATCATCTGTTGATTCAGCAGAAAAAGCATTCTGATTTGAAAGATTTGGAATTGTAAAGCTACAACCCCGTGAAGACTTGTTATCAGAATTTTCAGAAATTCCAGTCAAGAAAGCTGTACTAGGTGCAGAACTCAGACTTGGTTTAGCTTTAGCATTCATGCTTGTCGTATTCTCACCATGATACAATTCAGGATTTTGCAAAGTAGCAGTTGACTTCTTTGAATTTAACATTTCCATTTCTCGAGCATGAAGTTTTCCAGTAAGCTCGTGAAACGTCATTGTAGAATAATCCTTGTCATGAGTGAGCAGCAAAACATAATTCTCCCACTTTTCAGGTAAAGCTTCCATAATCTTTTCCTTCAAATCAGCATCAGATTTCTCAATACCAATTACCTTTAATTCACTAATTAGATGTGAAAACCGTGAAACGAGAGCAGTAATGTTCTCATTTTCATAGTTTTGAAAATTATCAAATTCTTTGTTCAATACTTTCTTCCGACTCTTCTTGTAATCATCATTACCCTCACATCTTGCTGAGAGAGCATCCCACAATTGCTTTGATTTCTTACAAGTGCTGAATTGATGTAACAATTTGGTAGGTAACGCCATGGTAAGATAACCATAAACTTTCTTTTCAAGCTCATAACTTTTTCATACAGCAGCATCAAAATCTTGAAGTTCCTTATAGTCTCCTTCTTCAGTTGGTCGTTCATACAACTTTCGAATCGGAATCCATAGATCAATATCATTTGTACTTATGTATGCAGAAAACCGTTTCTTCCAATTTTAATAATCTTCAAGCTTCAACAATTTGGGAACTTTCTGACTTCTTCCAATTTCATTATCAAAATTCAACATGGTTTGCATCGCGCTTTGCATTGCAGCAAACGCTTGAAATTCCGACATCGTTGGAAAAAATTTAAAATCTGCCGGCCGAACTTGCTCCGATCCTAACACTGACCTCCGAACTCTGTCTGAACCTAAATTCAACGTCCGAACTTCGTCCGAACTTGCTCCGAATCAAAATCAACAGTCCGAACTCCTAAGTGACCCCGATCTAGCTCCGAACCTTGAATTACACCGAACCTCGACCGAGACAACTCTGAACTCTCACCGAACGTCAATCGAACTCGAAGTTCAGAGCAGTTACTCCGAACCTGACCAGGTACCTCCGAACCTCGATTTCATTTTTCAAAAACGCGCAAAAATGAACTGATTTTGATGAAACTCGTTACTGTGGATCAGAAAAACCGATAGAAAATGGTTTAGGAACAGATTTGACACCAAACACTTGATAGAATTGAAGAACAACACAAAAACAAACTTGAGAATCACAAAAAAACGCTTCAAAAATCCGAAAATAGCAACCACAGATCAGTAGAGTGAACCAAAAAGCTCTGATACCACTTGAAAATGCGTGAGCATCGGATCGTCTACTCGATTTAACTAATCGGACATCGAAACGTAATTAACCGATTGATTTATTGTTCAAAACGAAAAATTACAATCAGTGAAACACTCAGAATACAGACACAGAGAACACTCTCAGAAACACACACTTAGCAGTAATCTCGCACGCTCAGAACTAAAAATTACAAAGACCAAACGACTATTTATACCCAGCTGACCGATCTCCGTCCGAACCCCAGGTTCGGTCAGTCCGAACTTCAGGTTCGGACCAAGTTCGGCCAGACCTAATTTGATTTGATTTTGTACATTGCTTGATACTTCACACGACGCACATATCAGGTATCAACAAAACAACAGTTTTGTCCTAATCAAACTAAAATTGTTTCAAATAATCAAAAGAAACAAGTGTTTCAGAAAGAAAAATTCAGATTTCGATCCCACAAGTTCAAATTTTAAACTAAAATTCTCTGAAACATCAAAAGAAAGAAAACAAAGGGAATGTAGATCAAGAAGGAATGTCACGAAACAAAAGGCCATAGACTTTCAGTCTGAAAAAACTCCTTTTCTATTGCCCAAAACAGTCAAAATTCTTCAAGCAATGATACTGAGTCTTCAAAAACTGAAGAAGTGACTCAAACACTTGTGCTAAAAAAGTACAAGTACAATGATGCAATGGGAAGACCCAAGACCAGGGCTTGGATCTCCCTCACAAATTAACTCATACTTTGTCTTAACATGTGCAGAACACATCCAATAAATCCCAGAACAGCATTTGGGTTGTAGATAGTGGATGTTCTTGCTACATGACAGGAAATAAAGAAATCCTGAAAAATACAAAAAGAGTTAATGGAGGACCAGTTGCTTTAGGAAGCACTGAGGGAAAAATTTCTAGACAAGGTACAGTTACCAATGGGAAGCTTACCTTTGATAAGGTAAATTTTGTTGATGTTCTCAACTTCAACCTTCTAAGTGTGTCATAAATGTGTGACAAGAAGTTGAATGATATGTTCAATAGGAAGCTATCATCCTTAAACCAGGTATCAAAATTTCTGATGAAATGATCTTGATTAAAGCACCTAGAAAGGATGGTCTATACACTCTGGATATGGCACGTACAACATCTAAGGATGGTATCATCTGCCTTATATCCAAGGCTTCTATAGATGAATCAATTTATGGCATTAGAGATTAGGTCATGTGAAATTTTAGACTATGAACAAACTTGTAAAACTTGATTTGGTCAAAGTTTTACCAAACAAAACATTCACATGTACTGAAAAATGTATTGCTTGCCTAAAAGGAAAGCAACACAAATCTTCTCATAAGCCCAAATTGGAAAGCTCAATCTGAAGTCCTTTAGAACTGCTAGATAAGGACTTATTTGGTCCTATAAGAGTAAAGAGCTTAGGGAAAAAGTCTTATTGTTTTATAATAATTGATGATTTTTAAAGATACACCTGGGTATTCTTTCTTGCAACCAAAGATGAAACCTCGGAGATTTTAAAAGCACTAACTACCCAGCTTGAAAATCAGTCTAATTTAAAAATCAAAACAATAAGAAGTGAAAATGGTACAGAGTTTAAGAATCATGCATTAAACTCTATCTGTGAAGAAAAAGGAATTGCTAGGCAATTCAGTGCAGCTAGAACTCCTCAGCAAAATGGTGTTGCTGAGAGAAGAAATAGAACTTTAATTGAGGCTGCAAGATCTATGTTGGCTGAATCAAAATTACCTAAAACATTTTGGGCTGAAGCAATAAACACTGCATGTTATGTACAAAACATGATTTTGATTGTAATAGGTCATAACAAGACACCCTATGATATTCGGAGAAAAAAAACCTAGCATACATTTTCTCAAATCATTTGGCTGTCCTGTAACAATACTGATAACTAATGAGCAACTATCAAAAATTGCTGAAAAAGGTGTAGATGGTTATTTTGTTGGATATTCTGGTGTCTCTAAGGCATACAGAATATATAACACCAGTTCTAAAATTATTAAAGAAACCATAAATGTGGTATTTAATGAAAAGTCAAAGAACAATTTTAGAGCTGAGCCCTCATGGTTATTTGATATTGATTCACTATCCACTGCTTTCAATAAAACTATTGATAAGCCTCTTAGTGAAAATGTGCAGACAAAAGATCTTCAAAATACTATAAATGGCAGGTTCAAAGGTGTGGATCCTCCATTCTTCTCATCTGTCAGCACAAAACCTTATGTCCCAGCAACCAGTTTCAACCTGACTCCAGGAGATGTTATTCAATTCAATTCTGATGGTACACCTATTCCTCAGATTGCAATTGAATCAGAACAACCATCTGAAAATCATCTGGTAACTAATCAAGACACTGCTGTAAGTCAACTCAAGAAACAAAGGTGATCTGAATAACCAAGCACAAGCCTAAAAAAAAAATAAGACATGAAGTAGCAACTTACCTGAAGGTTTAAGCCTACCTACTCCTGTTGATAACCTTAATGAAGAAATCACTAAGCCTGCTGCTTCAAAAATTCAAGATGTTCAAGAATCACCTTCTTCAACGGAAATACCAGAATTAGTGCTTATAAATGAGTTTACTCCAAAAACCTTTCTGAGCCTAATAGTCATAATGAGTTTCCACCTACTTACAACTCTAGAATTTTGAAAAACCATCCTCTAGATAATGTTATAGGAGAAGTGGAAGCACCTGTACTCACAAGAAGCAAATCAACTGATGCAAACATCTGTCTACATGCATGCTTCTTGTCATAGGAGCAACCAAAGAAAATAAATGAAGCTTTAAGAGAAAACAGTTGGATTGAAGCTATGCAAGAAGAACTGCTTCAAATCAAAAAACAAAGAGAGTGGGAATTGGTGGATCTACCAAAGTATGCACCACCACCAATTGGAACCAAATGGGTTTTTAGAAACAAGAAGGATGAAAGGGGCATTGTAGTAACAAACAAGTCAAGGTTAGTGGTTCAAGGATTTTCTCAAGAAGATGGAATAGACTATGATGAAGTTTTTGTACCAGTAGCAAGATTAGAAGCAATTAGGATATTTTTAGCTTATGCTGCTTACAAAGACTTTCATGTCTACTAAATGGATATCAAAAGTGCTTTTCTGTATTGGTTATTGAATGAAGAAGTGTATGTATGTCAACCACCTAGGTTTGAATATCCATATCATCCAAACAAGGTGTGTAAACTGATAAAAGCTCTATATGGTCTTAAATAGGCACCAAGAACCTGGTATGAGACCCTCTCTTGTTATCTAACTAAACATGGATACCAAAGAGGAACTATTGACAAAACTCTCTTCATCAAAACTGTTGGTATGGATCTTTTAATGGTACAAATTTATGTTGATGATATAATCTTTGGTTCAACAAAAGATGCTCTCTATAAGGAGTTTGATGCCCTAATGCAAGCCAAATTTGAAATGAGCTCAACGGGTGAACTCACTTTCTTTTTAGGTCTTCAAGTAAGGCAAACGAAAGAAGGCATTTTCCCGAATATATCAAAATATATTCAGGATATGATAAAGAGTTTTGACATGCTGTCATCCTCCACTACCAAAACTCCTACATCAACATCACACAAGTTAACATCTGATGTAACTTTTGAACCTGTTGATGAGAACACATATAGGGCCATGATTGGTTCCCTTATGTATCTTACAACAAGCAGACCTGACATCATGTTTAGTGTTTTCCTATGTGCTAGATATTAGGCTGGACCAAAGGAATCACACTTAAATGCTGCAAAAATAATGTTCAGGTACCTAAAAGGACAACTAATGCTTGGGTTATCGAATTCTAAAAATAAAGACTTCAATCTGAAGGCTTTCATAGACAGTGACTATGGAGGATGCAATCTTGACAAAAAGTCAACATTTGGTGGATGTCAATTTCTAGGAGATAGACTTTTATCATGGCAATGCAAAAAAGCAGACATGTGTCTCAACTTCTATAGCAGAAGCATAATACATTGCAGCTTCAGCATGTTGTGGATAGGTACTTTGGATACAAAATCAAATGATGGACTATGGCATCAACTTCATGGAAACTCCTATGTATGCTGACAACACAAGTGTCATCAGCATAACCAACAATCATGTCAAACATTCAAAAACAAATCACATTGAGATCATGTATCATTTTATTGGAGATTGTGTTGAAAAGAAATTAATTAAACTCCATCATGTTCCAACTAAAAATCAATTGGCTGACTTATTCACAAAAGCATTTGATGAGGCCAGATTTTTCTACCTTATCACAGCCATAGGAATGATGAATTTTGATTAAATAAAATCATTTCAAATTTGATAAAATATATATTTTCTTCTCTTGAAATAAAAAGTATCACAATTTTTTGTTAAGTACTACCGAGGTAATCTCGCTCGAGATAACCTCATCCGAGAAAACTAAACTTACCAAGGAAAAATTATCTCAACCGAGATAACCACACCCGAGGTAACTTTATTTATATCGGATGACGAAATCTCACCCGAGATAACTCCAACCGAGATAACTAACATTACCAAGGAAAAATTATCTCACCCGAGATAACTACACCCGAGGTAACTTTATTTATATCGGATGACGTCATCTCTCCGGGATAATCTCACTAAGTCACTTAAAATAGATTAAAAGAATTATCTTTGATGAATACCTCGTCCGAGGTAACTTCATCCGAGATAAAACTTTTACCTAGGTCATTGGTAAAAATTATCTTCCGAGATAAAATTTTACTGATAACTTAAGAAAAAGGTAATCTTCTCAAAATATCTATTACAAGTTGTCCGATGGGACAACCATAGGTCCAACTAGAAAAAGACACATCAACCCACCTTTTTTCTCTTTTACCAGACCCACTTGTGTTTTTTACAATAACCATCCCTTCCACATCCCTAATTTAAAGTGACAAGTGGTAACCTAAAACCCACGATCCCACAAATTAACTGCACGCAGTTACTCAGCTTTACTCCCATATACTTCCAAACATTCACTTTTTTCCACTACCTGCTCATACTTCTCCGATTCTGTTCATTTTCAAACAAACATCACCAAATGGCACCTAAAGCTAAGAAAGGGGAATCATCATCTGATGCAAATGCCCTATTCCATGTTGACCACAATGCACTGGCACTACTGTCAAAAAACAGATAAAAGCTCTGTGTTTCATGAAATGATTGATTTTCTGAAAGCATCACACATTTGCTACGCTCTTACTGTTTACCCAAACATTTGCGAAGTTGTGATTACAGAATTTTGGCAAAATTCCTCAAGATCAAAAACTACTGAAGGAGTGTATGAAATACACTCAAAAGTTTAAGGTCACGAGGTAAAAATCACTGAAGAAGTCATCCGAACACATCTAAAGTTCAATGATCAAGGAGGATACAAAGAAGTGCCCTCCACTGAGTATCTTGCAACCTTAAGGGTTGTGGGGTATGGAGGGTCAGACAAGAAGTTAAAGAAATCATAACTGCCATTCAATTGGAGATTTCTTGCACATGTGATTTTGGCAAATCTATCCTCAAAGAAGAGTGTTGATGAACTCTCTCCAGTTCAGGCCTCAGCTTTTCATGCTCTGGTACAAGGTCAAAATTTTAATTTTTCTAGAATGGTGCTAGATGGGATGGTGGATAATTTAAAACCTAACAATGTTCATTTCTTTCATATGTATCCCAGATTTTTGCAGCACATTCTAAGGTGTTTGATACCCAGCTTAAAAATATCAGAAAAAATTTATCAGTTATGGGTACCAAATGAAAAATTATTTTCATACCTGTCAAGATATGAAAAGAACAAAGGGTATACAGGTCTGGACACTGACCATCCTATACCTGTGCCAAGACCTGCATTGGGTGCACCAGTGGTGCAACCACAAGCAAATCCTGGGCCTATTGCTCCAGTTGACAACCCTGTGTTAC
>JBCNJP010002340.1:0-19103 GCA_039602395.1 Deinandra increscens subsp. villosa | reverse complement strand
TCATCTTCAACTGTCCAGATTTGAGCTTAATTAGGACCATTTTTTCTTGTATTCCTTCCTATACCAAAACATATAATTGATAATTAGGTTATGGAAATTGAACATAATATATATAGAGATTTTGAAATACTTACCACCATGACAAATATGGACTGAGGAGTGCCATTTTATTGCAAGTAGTATGGGTCATCAGGTCCTACAATTCGGTTGATTTCCAGATGAACATTAGATATCCAGATGAACTTAAAACATCCGGATGAACATCACATTAAGTTACGGATCAACTTCAAAGTCAGTTGAACTTTGTTTGGTACACATCTCACCATTTGTTCCAACAATCCCTAGCTGGCCCAAGTGTTTGAGGTACCATATAACATTTAAAATGGGACTACATGACATTACCAAACAGATTACTGTGAAACTATAGAACGGAATGAAACTTGACTGGAAAATATTTACCTTTTTCTTTTCAACCGCTTCAGACGAGGTTGATCGACCACCGATTTCACGCCCTACAGTTCAATTAATTACTTTATGTAAATGAGCAATCAAACCGATAATGAGTTTGACAAATACTAACCGTTGTGTGTATGCCAGCATGATTAGTGCTATGGCTAGATCCAACAATAATCTCCTTAGAATTTACCTAGAACAATGTTTTTGAATTGGTAAAAAGTTAGAGCAGAATAATGACGCGGACCTATCATGAAAGTATTTATTCTGTTTTTTTAATCTAACATAAGTTGTTCCAGTTTTATTCATACAGATTTTGTATATACTCTATTTTTTCATATTAACATACATTTTCAATGAATCATAGCAGGGCCCCATTTCACTTATAACTTTGTTCTTACATGAAGTATATATTCTTATGTACCAGGAACTTGCATCTAGCTATTTGTGTTCTTCAGGAACAAGAGTTCATCCGTATTATGTTCTTCATGACCAAGAGTGTATGTTATTATAAGGTACTTGAGAATAGTATGATTAAGTTGTGATGTAAAGAACTCACCTTTGTAGATGCCGGAGCATTAAGTTGGTGTGGTAACGGTGGTCCAAGTGCGGATAGATGATCTATAAGTAGATCAAGTTTTTTCTCTGATTTTTCAAACTTCAAGAAGAGGGCCTTAACTTGTTCATTTGTTGCATCCCGAAGAAGTCTCTCCTCTTTAAGTTCGAACTCAAGCTTTTCCAATTCACCACTAGTGTTGTTGAACCGATCCTTGAATTTTGTACAATTAATAAAAAGCATGCAGACCCTATTGATTCATTATCTCTTAATTAGTTCTTAATTATTAATATATCACATAAAGACCCTATTGATTAATTATTTGATATGTTAAACACAAATTTACCGACATCTAAAGGAAGAGTGGAACACATCATGTCTTCAGTGGATATAAACAAACAGTTCACCATTTCTAGCAAGGTAGCAGATGCATGACATCAACATTCTTCTATTCTTCTATAGGGGATTTAAACTACAATTTCTTTATTTTGTACCCCTCTAACATGAACATACAAAAAATGTTGGAAACATTCCTATATATGTCCTCTAAGATCATTTCCTAGTAATGACCATAGTGACATTAATTAGTTGTTACTTATTAATATATCACATAAAGACCCTATTGATTAATTATTTGAAGCTATTCGTTGTTGAAGCTCCATGGAAGATGTGAATGATATGGATGAGAAAGAAGACTTGGTTATTCGCTGGAGGCATTTAACTAGCTAGAAGTTTTCTGATAAAGTGAGAGGGAAAAGTATATATATGATGAATCGATAATAAGTAAATTTAGTTCGAAATTTTGGGTGTAGTTTGAACTAATGGCGGGAAATTCAAATTTTTTGGTGAAAATTTTTAATTAAAAGGGGGGGGGGGGGGGGGAATTGTTCAAACTGATAATAAAACCCAAAATTAATTTAAACAATATGTATATTAAACATAATTAAACCTAAAATTAAACATAAACATAATTAATTAATTAATTAATTAATTAAATGTCTCCACGTGGCTCTTCCGGCGGGTTCTACTTGAAGATGAACTTCATCATCCAGTTCGTAAAAGTCTTCAAGTCACTCTTCTTGTGGGTTTGCAGGTTCCTCCATGAGCTTGAGCAGGAGCTTCATCCTCTTGAGGTGTTGAAATTGTACGAGTACATCAATTACGGTTGACATAACTGTGACCCTTTAAGCAGATCTGGATGACGATCGGAGTTAAAAGCCCTAATTAGCAAAATTTTGTTTTAATATTAATTTTATTATTTTCTTTTAGATATAATAAACAAGATTTTAATAACACGTGCCTTGTGGCCGTGATAACGCAACTACAAAAAACGGATATATTACTAAAACACAACTCAAAAATGAAAATGATAAATTACTATGCAATTCAGAAAAAAATAAGAAAAGACCGCCATGTTGTGAATTTCTCATGTATAATAATTTTGTTTCCAAAAATATTAAACGACGTCCAATTAGGATGGTGAGGAGCAATTAGGAGCAATTAGGACCAACCAGACTCAATGAGGACTAAATACTGACAATTAGCGTCATTTAGGATACTTTAGTGAAGACCAGTTATGGTCAATTAATATGGTCAATGAATACGAATTAGGACCAGTTCAATGAGAAGGCCGATTATGCTCATAGGACCGATAAGGACGGAGCATGAAGGAAGTGACTAATGAGGATCGATGATCAAGTATGACCAATTAGGACTAATTGGGACCAATTAGTTTGAATGAGGACCAATGATACCAATAAGGGTAAATCAGGGTTAGTGATGGTCGATTAAGACCAATTAGGTTAAATTAGGGTCAATGAGGACCCATTAGGACCAATGATGGTCGAATATGCTCGATTCGAACCAATAAGGATGAATTATGACTTATTAGGGCCAGTTAGGACCGATGAGGGCTAATTAGACAGAATAAGTACCAATATGGCTCAATTCGGGTTAATGAGGAGCAATTTGCACAAATTGGACCAATAAGGACCAATTAGTGTCAGTTAGCCTCAATAAGGACCTACTAGACTCATCGAGTACCATTTACTTTGAAGTACAACAAATTTGAGTCAGTTAGACCTAATTGACCCCAATTGATTATAATTGGTCCTAAATGAGCCTAATTGGTCGTAATTGACCGTAAGTGATCTTTATTGAACCTAACTGAGCCAAATAGACTATAATTGACCTTCATTGGCCCTAATTCATCCTAACTGGCCCTCATTGGTACTCATTTGTCATAAATGACCATGGTTGACCTTAATTCAGTCTACTGGTCCTCATTGAGCGTAATTGGCCCTCAATCGGCCTAATAGACCCTAATTTGTCATATTTGGTCCTCATAAGGCGTCGACATTGAGCAAAATCGACCCTCGTTAGTTATAACTAGTCTTCATCATTGACCCTAATTGATCCTCATTGACCCAAATTGACCCCAATTTACCCTAATTGGGCCTCGTGGCTTCGTTGGTCCTAATTGGTCCTAATATATCTTCATTTGTCCTCATCAGTCTTAATCGACCCTAATTGATGTGGATTCAATAAAATAAATTAATAATATTTTTCTAAGCCAAATTAAATTATCAAAAATTTCCCCCATCCCAATTTCAACTAAATGGGCAAACTCCAATAACTTCCCCTGTTTCAATTCTTAGGGTTCATTGTGATCCAGAAGAACTGCCGTTAGTATAAAACTGCATTTTCGAAAAACAGTTACCCTCTATTTTCTCTCCAGGTTTCTAATTGGCAATTTAAACCTAAACCTTACTCTCTAATTTCTCACAAATGGCACCCAAATTGAATCGAAAGGCTGCATCAAAAGCTACTCAACTGTTCTTCGCCGAACACAATGTTGTAGCGTACTTCGAACACAATGTTGTAGCGTACTTCGAGAAGTCTGATAAGTCAAAGCTATTTGATGAAATGAACGATTTCCTCGAGAATTCCAACACTCATTTTGCTTTAACTGTGAATCTTGTAATATGCAAGCAGAGAATTGTTGAATTTTGGGACTTAGCCAAAAAATCCGTTGATAGCAACGGGGTTGGTAAAATTGAATCTAGAGTCAATGGGAATGAGATTAGTTTGACTGAACAAATGATCCGGAAGCATCTGAAATTCCATGATGCAGGAGGTGATCCTGATTACAAGTCTGAATTGTACTTGAAGACGTACGAAACAATTGGGTATGGGGGTGACTTAACTTGTGCGACTGTCAAAAAGGGACAACTACCCTATGTTTGGCGATATCTTGCTCATACCATTCTCCACTACCTATCTCACAAGAAAACTGCGTGGGATGAACTTGCTACAACTCAATCATCCGCTTTTCATGGATTGGTAAATGGGCTCAACTTTTACTTTTCAAAAATGATATTTGATGGAATGCTGGAAAATATAAAACCTAAAAGGATCTTTTACATGTACCCCAGATTCATCCAACACATTCTCAATTGTGAATTTCCAAATCTGCAAATCTCTCATCAACATCTTGAACTAAAATCTTTTACAAGTAAAACGTTTTCTAACATGCAAGTGAACAAAACTGTTTTTCTTGGTAAAGACACATCACACCCTATGCCTAAGGCCAGGATTGTTCCTGAGCAAACTGCTCCTAGTGACAACATTGTTACACCAACAAGTGTTGAGCCCACACCAGACCGACCATCCTCTCCCACTGATATACAAATTCCCACCAAAAGGAAGAGGATGTCCACAGGACTACCTCAGAATGAGGGTGATATACAAATTCCCACCAAAAGGAAGAGGATGTCCACTGATATACAAATTCCCACCAAAAATACCGCACGCACTCCACAATCATCCAAAAGGAAGAGGACTAGGTCTCCTTTACCTAGACCCTCCACAGGACTACCTCAAAATGAGGATGATATATCACCTAGGCCACATGAAGTAGATTCCCCAACCCTTATTGCAGCGAATATACTACTGGACATGGTTCAATCACCCAACCAACATTTTGCTGATAAGGTGACTTGTAGTAGTGATGAAGCAAGTCAGGTGGAAAGGGCTGACACTATTCATGAAGTCCCACTGGACCCTGAGGACAATGCCAACATCATTAAGACCCAATCTACAACAACTGTTACTGTCAGGGAACCTATTCAGGAACCTTTGATTGATAACAGGAATCCTTTGCTCAAAGATACTGGCAGCACACCAGTTGAGAGCAGCATGACACATACTGAATTGACGATTCGATGTACAAAACTTGAAAATGAATTGGCAGCTCTCCGTGCAATTGTGAGAGCTCAAGGAGAAGAAATTGAACGGTTAAAGGCAGGACAATCTGTGAAAGCCACTGATAGGTAAGGTTGTCAACCATATGTTGAAATGAAATTCACATGTCAAACTAGATTTAATTCAAAATAGGATCTTGCACAGGGTGTCTTCCTCAGATGTTGATGAAGTTGAACAAGTTGATCCGGTTGAACAACTTGATCTGGCTAAACAACTTCATCCGAAGGAAGAAGGCCATGTTGATACGGTTGAACAAGTTGATCCGGTTGAACAACTTCATCCAGAGGAAGAAGGCCATGTTGATCCGGTTGAACAAGTTGATCCGGTTGAACAACTTCGTCCAGAGGAAGAAGGCCATGTTGATCCGGTTGAACAACTTCATTGGGTTGAACTAGTTGATCCGGTTAAACAACTTCATCCGGTGAAAGTGACTGTTGATAATCAGATTATCACAAGTTCGATGGGTGATCTGCAAACCAAAAATGTGTAAATAGCTCCTGAAGCTCTATCTTTCATGAGAAAAATGATGATTAGGAATACTCTTAGCTGCACTGGGTTAAGGAGTGTTCCATCTCTGCCCATCATTCCTCTTTTAAAGCCCAGTGATCCATCTCTGCCCATAATTCCTCTTTTAAAGCCTTGTGCTCCCCCTGATACTCCTGAAATAGAAAAGGTTGTTGAAGCTAATGTTGAAGAAGACAGAGTCAAAGACAAGGAGTTTGCACCTGTTAAAGAGACAAAGCTTGTGGAGCCAAAGACTGAACCTACTGATGAGAATGATTTTTCTGCTGAAGCAATCAGATTTAGGAAAGGAAAACTGGTGATGCGCTAGTACCAATCAGATTCTGACAAGGTGTTTGCAGCTGTTAAGAAGACAAAGCCTCCAACATTCATTGGTGATCAACAGGTATATCTCCCTGAAGATGAGGCAAACATGATAAAACATGCACTTGCAGATGCTGAGAAAGCTGACCAAATAAAAAGGGAAGGAGACATGGCCTTGGCATTCAAACTACAAGGAGACATGCTGCATTATTCAAATGATAAAGTAATAATGGGTCTGATAAATGAAATCAAGAGAAGGTCTATTAATGAGAAAATGGCAATGATGGACTCTGAAAAGGAGACAAGAAAAAGAAAAATGGCCACAGAATCTGACAAGGAGATCAAAGCTGAACAAGAAAAGACCATACTGGCAAAAAACCTTCAGGATGCCAAACTCCTTTGGAAGTTCAGAGATATTATCATAGCCAAGGGATGGTGTTAGAGCATATTTCTATGCTATGAGTGTCTCGTGTATTGTATCTATGTGAGCGAGTCTTAGAATGAATTGTAGTGTCTATTTGGTTAGTGGCGTACCACATGGTCCGGCGGACCATGTGGTCCGGCGTACCAGTTGGTACGTTGGGCGTTTAGTCACTTACTATAAATAGTCTGTGTGTTAGAATGTGCATGGTAACAAGAAAACCAATTCAGTCATTCTACACTTTCTGTGTGTGTTTCTAGAGAGAGAAACTAGAGAGAACTTCATTGTATCTTCAAGTGATCAATAAGAATTCTCTTATTTACATCCGTTGTTACTATGATTGATTGATACACGCAGTAGTAAGATCGTATCTCGTTTTTACAAGTGGTATCAGAGCATTTGGTTGCTCTACTGCTGTGTTTTTGATCAATTTTCGGAGTTTTAGAGAGAGAAAGCTTGGGTTTGGTAAGTTTTTCTTCAATTTCTTCCAATTCTGAGTGATTCCAAGGATAAAAATGATTTTTGTATGCTCCTGGAGTATTTTCGCATCATATTGATCCAGTTTTCAGCTTCAATTGTCAAAATTTGTGAAAATCAGTCAATTTTTGAGTTTTCTGCGACTGGTCCGCCCAACGAACAGACTGATCCGCCATTTGATCCGCTAGGCAATCTTCATCAGTCTGATCCGCAGCAGTTACAGCGTATCAGTGTGATCCGCTGAAAATTCTGGTCCGGCGTACCAAAATTTGGTCCGCCGTATCAAAATCTGATCCGCTGAAGATTTCTGGTCCGCATCTGATCCGCTAGTATAATTCTGGTCCGCTAGTACATCTGATCCGGAATCTGATCCGCTAGTACAAATTTGATCCGCCTGATTGTTTTGGTCCGGAACTGATCCGTTGAGTTGTTTTGATACGCTGGCAGAATAGTGATCTTCACGAAAACTGACGTAACTTGCAAACCGTTTGGAGTTACGGAACCCAATACCAGCCAAAACGTTCGTCTTTCCGAGATCTAGGACTTGTACTCGCCTACGGCCAGTACCGAGCAGTTTTGACCCCCAAAATCTGCTTGGAAGACCTTCGTTTTTGAGTTCGAAGTTTTGAAGTATCATTTTACGTTGAAAAATGTCCGATTTTCAAGCGTTTGCGGCTATGCAAAGCACGGTACAAGCTATGCTCAATTTTGATAATGAAATAGGAACAAGTCAGAAAGTTCCCAAGTTGTTAAAATTGGAAGATTATCAAAATTGGAAGCAACGTTTCTCTGCATACATCAGCACAAATGATATTGATTTGTGGATTCCGATTCGAACGCTGTATGTGCGTCCAACTGACAATGGAGAATATAAAGAGATTCAAGATTTTGATAAGGATGAACGAAGAAGTTATGAACTTGAACAAAAAGTTTATGGTTATCTTACCATGGCTTTACCTACTGAGTTGTTACATCAATTCAGTACTTGCAAGAAGGCTAAACAGTTATGGGATGCTTTATCTGCTCGATGTGAAGGCAATGATCAGTATAAGAAGAGCCGAAGGAAAGTGTTGAACAAAGAATTTGAAAATTTTCAACAATACGACAAAGAAAATATTTCTGCTCTTGTTTCAAGATTTTCACATCTAATTAGTGAGATGAAAGTGGTCAAGATTGAAAAGACCGAGGAAGAATTGAAAGAGAAATTGATGGAAGCATTACCAGAGAAATGGGAAAATTATGTGTTGTTGCTTACTCATGACAAAGACTATTCGACATTATCATTTCATGATTTGACTGGAAAGCTTCATGCTCGAGAAATGGAAATGATGAATTCAAATAAGTCCACTGCTCAATTACAAAATCCTGAGTTATATCATGGACAAAATTCTGCAAGTATCAATGCAAAGTCTAAATCATCTGGTTATGATACATCAAATCCACCTCAAACAGCATTTGTTGCTGATCATGGATCAGGAAAGTATGAAAGTTCATCAAGGGGGTGCAATTTCACTACTCCTGATAGATCATCTGCTAGTTCGATTAATGGGAAGTCAGCTGAAGATTTGGTTGCGTTGTTATCTGGACTCATATCATCTTCTTCTGGCGATATATTTAGTCAAATTGGTAAATCTTGTTTATATAGAGAGGATTTAGATCATATGGATGAAGATCAGTTGAACAAATTAGATTTGGAGTGGCAGTTTGCTATGCTAACTGAAAGAGGTAGAAGATTTATCAAGAAACATGGAACGTCATCTATTTTTCAAGGAGACAAACTTGGTTTAAATAAGTCACAGATCAAATGTTTCAAATGTTCCAAATATGGTCATTTTGCTCGTGAGTGTCCCGCAAAAGAAAAGGTGGTTCAGACAGCTGATAAAACTGCTTCACCTCAAATTGCTTTGACTGCTATTTCGTCTGCATCAAAAGAACAAACATCGAATGAAGGTTATGATTGGGCTGCTGATTTTCCTGATGAGTCTTGTTTTGTTGCTCAGATTGTTCACAGTGATGACGAAGAAGAGATAACAGATTCTGATTCAGATGTTAGTAGTTCTGGAAATAGTGGTTATGAATCTGTCTGTGAGTTTTGTTCTCAAAAAGATAAGATGATTCATGGTTTAGTTAAGGAAAAAGACGATTTGATTGCTGATAGAGAAAAGTTGGAAGGGATGATCCAAGAGTTAGAATCTCAAAAGGAAAAGTTTTCAGTTTTTCAGACTGAGTTAATTGAAAAAGAGTTGCAGATTCAAGGTGTTGAGCAGGAATTTGAAAAGAAATTTACAAAATTGTCTGAAGAAAAGGCTGACTTAGTCAAGGAAGTTGCGAAATGGAAGGCAGAAGCTGAGGATGCTGCCAATGATTTTAATAATTTGTATGAAAAGTCCAAGATTAAACTTGATTTACTTACCAAGGCTTCTGATGATTCGGTTGTTAAAATTGAAGCATATCAGCTTGATATGGAGAAGTTGTTAGATGAGAAGCGAGAACTGGCAAGAGTAAACAAGTTGCAAAATGCAAATTTGGATATTCAGAAAAGAAATGAAGATAAACTCGAGAAGGAATTGTTGGCCGCTCTAGATGAGTTGAGATTGCAAAAGTATGAAACTAACAAAGTGGCAAAGAAGCTCATTGCAACAGAAAAAGAGTTGGCTGAAGCTAATCAACGAATTTCTGAATTAAAGATTGAAGTCTTTGATTCAAAACGTCTTTTGAACAATGTTACTAACTCACAATCTTTTACAAGTTTCTTGGCCAAAGATGAAAATTTTGAGAAGATGTTTAACAAGACAGTTTCGCCACCAGGAAGTCTCAAAGAAGGCGTTCGTGATTTGAAAGAAAAGGCTGAGATTGGTGATTATTCTGAGTTTGTTGGTTCCAAATCTGTTGAAGAAAAACAAAAGGAAAAAGGCAAAAGTACTGAAACTTCTGAAGCTCAACAGGTTGTGTCTGGGTCTTCGTCTTCAAAAGCTGACATTGATGAAACAATTATCAATGCTCCAAAAGATCTCAAGAAAGTTAAAGCTGAATTTTCTCGTCTTGCAAAGAACGGGCATAAATCATCTGATTCAGAAGAGAAGGTTTCTGGAAAATATACAGGTTTGGGTTTTCAAAAGAACCAGGTTAATGTGAATGTTTCAAAGGTTCAACCGCAACAGAATTTGAAGAAAGTTAATCTGAAGCAAGTAAAGAAAGAAGTTTTTAAAGCTGACAAAGTTCAACCCGAGAGGTTCTACAAACTCAAGGGTTCGGAACAAATATTTTCTGATAATGAATTCCCGCTACATTGTGTAGATGCTAGGAAAGTTGCTGAAGTTTTTGTGAGTGCTAAATATTCTTCTGGAGGATCCAATTCTACTCCAAAGAGCCCGACATCCAAATGGGTTCATGATCATCAATTTCAGGTATATGATAATTTTTATGATCATTTTGGAGATGAATATGTTTGTGAAGCTATGCAGGTTCCAAAACGAAGAAATGTACACAATCGCTTGTGTTACAATTGCCGACAAAAAGGGCATCTGGCACAAGATTGTCCGGTTTCTGCTGCTTCTAGTTCAAGGAAAGGAAAGGTTCCATTTGTTGGTAAAGCTGCCAAACAACGATTCATTGATGAAAATGGCAGAGTATTTGATGAATACCCACAACCTACATTTTTCAAAACCCAAGGAAGATTTATTCCATGTTTTCAAAATGTTCCATATGTAGGTTGTTCGTCACAATCAACTGTGACAGGTTCATCAGATACCGATTTACCAAAACAACAAATCTGGAAACCTAAAGTGGGTTCAAAAGGAAATCAAGATACTGGTCGACCAGAAGCAATTCGCTTCGGGTCATTTATAAACTGATGTGTTTGACCAGTGTGCAGGTACTTCTAGAAGACCTATCGGTGATTGAAAAGTTGCTGATGGAGGAGTATTCTGCTGCTTTAACTTAAATTACATGTGATATCAAATTTCAAAACTGAAATTTTTCTGAAAGCTAAACTTGAAAGGTATCCATGTCGAACGGTCAATTTTCTTTCTTTTACATTTCGTATGTAGTTTAGGGGGAGAAAATTGAAAACCAAAAATAGCGTCTTTGTGTTTTTGTTGGTATTAAAATGAAAATCCAAAAATAGAGTTTTCATTTTAAGGGGGAGAAAAACAGAAAATACAAAATCATTAAAAAAAATAGAAAAATTCAAAAACATTGAAAAATGAGAAATTGTATCCAACATGATTGGGAAATGATGGTACATTGGCTTACGTGTCTGACTCGTGGATAAATTAGATGAAAAAGCCATAAGATCATTGTTTGATGTACTTGGTAGGCTCGGCATTAAATCAGAAAGTATACAGATGTGATAAACACATTAAATACTAATGCTTGACCAAGTGGACAACATCTTGATGCATGTTTCATGATATTAAGAAAAGATATGTGAAAAAGAAAATGAGAAGTCACTGTGTATACATGTGTTCATTTTGCAAAGATTTAAACTTGTTTGATTTTCTTTATTTTGTCAAACGATCGGACTTTCTTTGCGAATCGAAAGATCGACCTGATTGTTGTTCGTTTGACGTTCTGCTTTATTTTCTTTGGTGTTTCGTATAACTCATCGGACTTTCTCTGCGTGTACGGGAGTACCGACCTGATTGTTGTTGAGTTATACAATTTCAACTTGTTTTATTTTCTTATTTTGTTAAATCCGAGGCCTTATCTGCGTATCGAAAGATCGACCTTAAGGTAGACGATTTAACGTTCTTATTTCTTTTTGCATGGAACACAGTTGACTGTATCATGAATACAATCATTATGTGATTAAATCACAAATGAAATCACAAAGTGTGATATAAAAAGCAAAAACATATCTGAGTATGTCTGATAGTGTGGGGTACACTGGTCAAAGCAAACCTAATCAATTCAATAACATATCCAGATGTTATGAGTATGATTGTGCCTGAGTTTAATATGGACAAAGTATACCAGTAATCGACATGACTTGTGTGCTGAAGTAATTGAAATTGAAGTGTAGTTCAGCATGATATGACCAATATGATCCCAAGTTGTGATCTTTCTCGAAAAAGACAAAAATAGTGTCTGATTCAGTATTGCATTTATGTTTCATATCTGAAAAGTTCAAAAAGATTTTCGGTGTGTTTTGATGTAAAGTTTCGAAAAGCCAAAAAGATTTTGTTTCTTATTTGTTTTTGACCGATCGACATGTGATACGAAATCAAAATTTCAAAACTCTATCTTGGATTCTCGAAGAGAAGTTTTGCACCAAGATTAAATTAATTTTCAAAAAGAAAAGGAAACCGCGTTTCTGTCTTCTGAAATTGCAGGTTATGTTAAAACTCAAGCATGGTGAGAGGGAAAGTATGAAGTATTTTTCTCAAGTGAATCTTGAAGTTCAAAGATATTTCAAGAGTGATCCAGCCATGCAAGCTCTATTTCTGATAAGATTTCAAGTCAAAGATCGGATGCAGCAGTGTTGAAGATTGATGACTGAAGTTTAGTTAGAGAATAGATACACTACACGTTAAGGGGGAGTTTGTTAGAGCATATTTCTATGCTATGAGTGTCTCGTGTATTGTATCTATGTGAGCGAGTCTTAGAATGAATTGTAGTGTCTATTTGGTTAGTGGCGTACCACATGGTCCGGCGGACCATGTGGTCCGGCGTACCAGTTGGTACGTTGGGCGTTTAGTCACTTACTATAAATAGTCTGTGTGTTAGAATGTGCATGGTAACAAGAAAACCAATTCAGTCATTCTACACTTTCTGTGTGTGTTTCTAGAGAGAGAAACTAGAGAGAACTTCATTGTATCTTCAAGTGATCAATAAGAATTCTCTTATTTACATCCGTTGTTACTATGATTGATTGATACACGCAGTAGTAAGATCGTATCTCGTTTTTACAGATGGGCAACTCTTGAACAAGCAAATTTAATGACTGCTAATTGTAAGGGAATAATTTGTGGCTTGTGTATTAAATCATCACTTGGCGGACTATTTTGAAGGCCTATGTGATAGAATAGGTGGAGATTAGTTGGGTTATGGTTATATTGGGTCACTGGGCCAATTTAGATGTGGTTGGGCTCAATTAAACAATGTTTAGAGGGAGTTTAGTGGGCCTATATGGTCAAAAACGGGAATTAGTGGGTAATTAGGGTTACCAAAGATAGATTAGCTTGTTTTCCAAGCTAATCTCCCCCTATATATAGGATAGCTTGTTTATGTAATTAGGGTTGGTTGCTCTCATAGTGTTTTGGTGATTCCGGTGTTCATGAAAATTCTCAAGGAGAATTTTCGACAAAGTGTAAGCAATCCAAATCAATACAAGTGTTCTTTCTCCAATTTAATCGGTTTGTGTTTGTTATTTAGTGATTATCATACTTTTCGATTTGTGCTTTTTATTGTTTCTTGAATCAACTAGCTAAAACCGGATTCTGCATGGTTTTACTAGTCTCAGATATCGCGTGAGGGTTATTTTCGATCCTTACAATTAGTATCAGAGCCAAGAAACACAAGTTTCGAGGCTCTCGCGATATCCGATTCAAGTTTTTGATAACTAACCGTTTGAGTTTTGTGGTGATTTTCAGCATTAGCAAGGTTCGGAAGAATTTTTTTGTAGGTTTCAAGTCAAGAATGGAGCTTTCGAGGTGCTTAATTCGTGATTTGGAGACTTTTCGACCCTGTTTCTAGACTTTTCGATCGTCCTCCTGATCGAAAAGCCTTTTCTGTCGCGCCATTTCGATCGGAAAGTCCCCTTGTGACTTTTCGATCAGCCATTTGTCGATCGAAAAGTCCCCCTTGTGACGTTTCGATCAACCCATTTCGATCGAAAAGTCCCCCTTGTGACTTTTCGATCAGCCCATTTCGATCGGAAAGTCCCCTTGTGACTTTTCGATCAGCCATCTGTCGATCGAAAAGTCACTCTTGTGAATTTTCGATCAGCCCATTTCGATCGGAAAGTCCCCCTGTGACTTTTCGATCAGAGCATCTCGATCAGAAAGTCCCCCCTGTGACTTTTCGATCAGCTTCTCTTTTCGATCGGCAAGTCCCCACTGAGACTTTTCGATCCGCTGACACTTTTCGATCGAGAAGTCTGCTTTTCAACCGACCCCCTGTCCGATCGAAAAGTACTTTTCGATCCAACTCTTTTCCGACCGAAAACCAACTTTCCGATCGAAAACCCACTTTTCGATCCATCCCCTTTTCAATCCGTTCAAGTCTTTCAGTTTGTATTTGATCCAGAAGTTCCATCCAAAGAAGTTCATGGCACCCATTCAACAAGGTACCACTTCATGCACCAACAATAATGAGGCATGCGTAAACCCTAAGTGTCAGGCTATTTTGAATGAATGTAAAGACTGGGAACGTAAGTTTACCAATGAGACCCTTAATCGTGAATTAATTAATAGAGACCTTAGGGAGTCCAAAGGTAAGACCATAATATTTAGAGAGAAACTTGAGGCCATTCAGGTTGATGTTAAGAGTCTTCAAAGATAATTGAGTGATAAAAGCACCTATCTTAGGCTTGCTAACGCTAAGGTAGAAGAGCTAACTAAGGAGGTAGAGGAACTAAGAACCAAACTCGACACTTCCCAATCTGCCCTTGAGAAACATCAAGTTATTCAAAAGAAAATGATGGACTCTCATCGTGCTTTACTCAAATCAGAGGAGTGACTCGAACATGTAACAGAAACATCTGGCCTTGGGGATGGAAATTTTCCTCCCCCATTACAACATGAATACATCAGAGCGCCCCAAACTGCCGATTAATTGTTGAAAGAGCTCCTGAATGAAGCAACCATGGTATATGGGCCTCAACCTGTACATAAAGATGAAAAGACAGCCACTGAAGCAACTCAGTCAAATAACACTACTGAGTGTGCAGGTTCAAGCTCTAGTGAAGTAAAGAGAGCTGATGAAGAAAAGTTGGTTCCTTATCCAAAAATCGAGACTCCTTATTCCAAAGTCGTGGATGAGGTAAAGCGGGAACGAGTAGTGATGACTACAAGGACCAATGGTAAGATATTCATGACAGCAGGGTCTATGTTCATTCCGATTGAAGGAGAAGAGAGACCCTCATTCACCATTAAGTTCAAAGGCTTGGGTCATGATGGTGGTTTATCATCTCACATTAAAAGTATAAGGCCCAAGATCACCATCAAGCCTCCAAATTCCGTTCCAATCAAGATTGAAAGGCCCAAGATGACAAACAAGTCTTCAAACTCATTAGTGAGCTCATGTAGTGGCAAAACAACTTTCTCAAAGAAACCAGTGGGCCCAAAAGGTCAAATGTCTGGTTCTGCTCAGTTTTCAACGAACCAAAAAAGATTCAACGGAAATGGATCAAGGTCAGAATGATCGAACAACTGGAGATCTGGAGTCTCTCTAAACATGCAACCGAATCTCAATGCCTCTCCATCAAAGCCATATAGCTGAAACGGTCACACTTCTGACTTCTACCTGAAGAAGCAAACTTGCTTTAATTATGGCAATCCTGGTCATATTGCCCGAAATTGTCTCTATCGCCCCTATGAGCCATATTATCCGCAAAGTCGGAGTGTTTCGTCTCAGGATTCAATAAAGTCTAAGCCAATGAAGGTGCAACCACCTAAGGCGATGAAGACTGTTTCTCTTTCGATAAAACCCTCTGATCAACATTGGGGTGCTGCCAAAGAGCAAAGAAAATTTTCAAATCAAAAATATGTTTTTCCAAATTATGAAAATTTTCATAAAAAGATGAAGACACCAATTTCAAAACAACACAAAGTTGACAAACCTAAAGTTACCCCTCCAAATGTAACTAAAACTGTTTTGAAAAGGAAACTTGAAATGAAGAAGGTTGAAATACCTAAAGTCACTACTTCAAAGGTGACTAAAACAACTTTCAAATCACCTGGTATTTGGGAACCAAAATCAAAGGCAACTGCAACTCAAATTCCTGATTTTTCAAAGGGCATGTGTTTAAAAGAAGTAACTTTTGTTGATTCATCAGGTCTACCCAGAACCACTATGGACTAGGTTCCATTGGCTAACTGATCTCTCACCTTGTGCAGGAACAGTCAAGGAGGACTTTCATTAACCTTGTTTGCTTGTTTGTGATAGTGATTGTTCCAGGCACAGGAAAGGAGGCATCTCTTCAATTCATGACATGCAGATCTTTATGGGTGGTATGTTTCCTTGTGAGAGGTAAATCTGAAAAAAAATCAGCAAGGTACTGTCTGAATTGTTTGTTTCTTGGCTAATTGTTTGTTTCAGAAAATTTTCAAAAGATAAACTTTGAAGGTTAGCTTGGCCAGTTTTAGTAGATATTTAGTGATGTGTCTGTGTGTCAATAATAATAAAAAAAATGTGTGTTGATTTTAAAAATCAAAAAGCAAGGGGAAGAATAGAAAAGATGAAATAGTTGACCCCTCAAAAATTGTGCTTTTTAATTTTTAATCTTTTGTTTGTGTTTGAGAAGGCAGGGAAGTGAAATATTTCCGTTCTCAGAATGACTGACTCGCGTAAGGCAAAAGTGAAAGACATGATCCAAGGTGATGTGCTCGGTAGGCTCAGTTCCAAAAACAAAGGTATGGGTCACAACACTTAAAGATAAAGTATGTCATTTGATGGGAAACACACACTTAGGTTAATTGCTTGTTCTATTTGACTGCGAAATTGTTCCCGATACACACGCCGGACTCCAAAGTGTTGAATCGAAAATCTCAAAAAGTCGGCGTCCCCTCTGTTTTGTGTGAGCAAAGATCTGGGGATGTCAAAGCCGTCAGTCAAGTCTTGCCTCTGCTTTGCGTGAGAAATGACCTGGTGTAGAATGGTTGACGTGTTAATCAGACTTTCCTCTGTTTTGCGTGAGCAAAGACCTGGTTAGTCTGGATTAACGTGCTTGCAGATCGGTGTATATAATTTACACCCCAAAAAGATGCCAATGTGCACAACAAAAGAGACCCTCTAGCGTCCAAAATCCTTCAGCCCTGACTTTGTGACTAGGCTTATGTGTTTGATGAAAGGTTACCACCTGACTGATAAACGCCTATGAGTTGAAATCATACAAGTCTTTGTATATTATTCCTATCTCTTTTATGATCCGTTCTTTCTCTTCTCAACCAAGTCTCGAGAAAAGAATCAAAACTCTGGATATGGGAATGTGAAAATATGTGGTAGGGAATGATCAAGCTTGATAGACTGCACATATTAATTACCTAGGATTTGTGTGTGACTGTCGGATGTTCATAATTAATGCACCTAAAAGATAAATAAGTGACAAACAACCAGGAAAATGAGGAACATGGGTTTAAGAAGGACCAATATACTGGCAATCGCCTGGACGTGTTCGAGTAACAGATGCTGAAAAGGGTTCCTCAGTTCAGACAAAGACGGTTTGATCCCAAAATAAAACCTTCTCGTTTAGTAATTTGGTATGTTTGTTTTGTTTCTTTTGTGTTATCTTAAGTTTATGAATTGGCCAGGTTGATTTGAGAAGTTTAAATAATTTTTTATGGGTTTTATGCAAGAAAGTTTGACCCTCCCTCAGAACCTCAGGGGGAGATAATAAAAAGAGTCCTCGGGTTTAGGGAAAGTTGTTTGGTTAAGTAATGCTAACCCGATAACCAGTCATCATTGTCTGGTTAGTGTTTGTTCCATGTTGTGCTTGACAGGTTAAGTGAAAAAAAAAACAACTCATGAAAAAAAAATCAAGGACTCAGTTGATCAAAGCAAGAACTCTGCTGCTGATCAAGTTGAAGAACCAGCCGGAAAAGGACTTACCCTATGCTTAGGGGAAGTTTGTTGGTTGTTCAAGAAAAGCTTCCAAAGACTCAAAAGACACTGTTCACGAGTTGAGGGGAAGCTAAATGCCGTCAGTTCAAAGATCTACAATCAAGAAAGCCAAGATAGAGGTTTTCAAAATTTAACCTCTGA
This sequence comes from Deinandra increscens subsp. villosa, assembly GCA_039602395.1. Lineage (NCBI taxonomy): Eukaryota > Viridiplantae > Streptophyta > Magnoliopsida > Asterales > Asteraceae > Deinandra > Deinandra increscens. Next base: position 1,185 of record JBCNJP010002340.1, on the reverse strand, counting down.
ATTTAATGGCGAGTCAAGACAGTTACAGATGATTCAGCAAGGACTCAACAGTTTTCAAGAAGGAGAAAGTATTTGAGAATCCTCCTCTCATTACATGTTCGTCATTTGAAGTCTAAGCTAATGCTGATTGAGAGAACACTCCATAAAGTCATTTGTTGTTGCCCAATGAAGATTGTTAAAGAAAGGAATCTTCACCAACCCATGCTCAAGCCAAGGTGAAGACTGCAAGTTCTGAAGATTGAAAGTAGAAGCCATTTAATATCACAAGCCAAGGGGAAGATTGTAAGGGAATAATTTGTGGCTTGTGTATTAAATCATCACTTGGCGGACTATTTTGAAGGCCTATGTGATAGAATAGGTGGAGATTAGTTGGGTTATAGTTATATTGGGTCATTGGGCCAATTTAGATGTGGTTGGGCTCAATTAAACAATGTTTAGAGGGAGTTTAGTGGGCCTATATGGTCAAAAACGGGAATTAGTGGGTAATTAGGGTTACCAAAGATAGATTAGCTTGTTTTCCAAGCTAATCTCCCCCTATATATAGATAGCTTGTTTATGTAATTAGGGTTGGTTGCTCTCATAGTGTTTTGGTGATTCCGGTGTTCACGAAAATTCTCAAGGAGAATTTTTGACAAAGTGTAAGCAATCCAAATCAATACAAGTGTTCTTTATCCAATTCAATCGGTTTGTGTTTGTTATTTAGTGATTATCATACTTTTCGATTTGTGCTTTTTATTGTTTCTTGAATCAACTAGCTAAAACCGGATTCCGCACGGTTTTACTAGTCTCAGATATCGCGTGAGGGTTAGATCCTTACACTAATCAGTTATGCGATATGATGTCCAGGGTTATTCAAGAGGATGGTGAATTAAAACTGAAGGAAAAGATAGATGCTGATGAAAGGAAGGAGAAGATAAAAAGGGAAGAAGAGATACAGATGATCCTAGAAAACCCTAGTGACAGAGGAAGAAGAACTCAAGCTTCTCAAATGCTATTTCATTAAGATGACGGGGGGGGGGGGGGACCCAAAAAAGATCAATCATTCTGGTATTAATAGCTTGAGAATCAAATATTCAAATACCATGCTTGAACAAAACAAAATCTCAAAGGTTATAGGTGAACCAATACCACTAGGTGCATTTTCTGATCTGAACAAAACTCTAGCCTCACAGCAACCCAGAAGAA
>JBCNJP010002335.1:0-11866 GCA_039602395.1 Deinandra increscens subsp. villosa | reverse complement strand
TGCGGAATCCAAGTGATTGATTGATTCAAGATAAGAGATGAGAAGAATACTAGAAAACGATTAATATAAATGATAAAAACCTGATCTTTGCACACAAGAAAACTTGTCGGGTACAAGATAAGAAATTGTAAACTAGATCTCTCGGGTTTACGATCGTAATCAACTCCCTCTCTCTAGAATCGTAAATAGCAAGCCCCAAATGAGGAGGTCTAGAGGGGTTTATATAGGCACCCCAATGGGTTTACTATTGGGCCTCTTGAGTCATAAACCCAATAGTAAACTCAAGCTCAACCATAATCTAGCCTACATACAATAACCAATCTAGTCTACTAAACTAATGAAACCCTCTAAGCCCAGCCCAACATATTTAATATTACAAGCCTCATAATCTAGCCTCTACAAAGCTCTCAACCCGTTGAACTCACCGGCCATGTTACTTGCACCATCATAACCTTGACCTCTTAGTTTGCTCAAACTCAAGCCATATCGGGAAAATAAATCATCAACGGCAGATTTAAGAGATAATGCAGAAGTGTCCATTACATGAACAAGACCTATAAACCGTTCTTTCACAATACCATATTTATCCACATATCAAATAACCACAACCATTTGTTCCTTTTTTGACACATCACTTGATTCATCAACTAGTAAAGAAAACACATCATCCCCTAGATCTTCAAAATTTTGTTTAAATACCTCTTCTGCGAAACAATGTTTAATGTCTAGTTGAATTTTAGGAGACGTCATCTTACTATTTCCAGGAGCATTCCCTAAAATAACATTGCCAAGCTTTTCACTTTGTCTTCCCATTAGATCTACAAATTCCAAGAAATTTCCTCTATTTAAAGAATCACTTGATTCATCATGACCACGAATGGGTAAACCTTGGCTCAATAATGTTTTGGCAAGCTCAATCGATGCACATAATCTAAGTCGATATTCATGTTTTTGCTTATCACTTTGTTTCACAAACACAGATTGTATCGATTGATTTTTTCTAATCAAATCCTCACACTTTTTCAATGACTGGTTGTGAATGCTATTCACTTGACCAACATGACGACCAAACCTTTCCTTTTTATTCTAACTATTGAACCCCTCATCTACAAAAGCATCCTTGTGATTTCCATAGTAATCCTTAAACAAATAGCAACACAAACAATATGCCCGATCATTTTTTTCACTATATTCCAACCAATTTTTATACGTATCATACCAAGTAGCTTGAAAACGTCTTGCCTCGCTACCAATAATTGTTCGTAAAAAAGTTTGAAGACTTGGTTGAAACGGTCCCTTGGTTAAGTAATATCTTCTAATATCATCTCGTTGATTATGATTATATAATGAAAGTGGTTTTCTTTCACTGTGAATTCTTGGAGGAGTATTAACATCAACATATTCGGGAGTCTTTGAAGATGAAGATTGCACTTTGCGCACTACAAATCGGTTCATAAACATAATCCCTACATATAAAGTTTTGAATAACAAACACTTATCAAACACACAAAGTCAATAAGTTTAAAAAAACACAATGGCTAAACAAGTAAACTTTTTACAAAATGACAAGATTTTGTAAGTTCTTCAAAGTTCAAACATGTTTTCAACAAAATTCATGGGTGTCGGGTAAACCCGTACCCATAAACCTAAATCCGCCACTGGCCACATGGTATCGATCTTGTAGTGGGCACCCACAAAAAAAAAGTCCTATTCACACAGATGCTCAATGTATAAATTATTTTATGAACTTTTTTAAGTAACATGCTAGTTTTTATGAATCGGGTATACCACTTGTTAGATAAATTAAATTTATGTATTGGCCTTGCAAAATTAATTTCGATTATATAATTAAAAATTAAATACTTTGCGAATAACAGAAAAACCATGCATGCATGTGAGATTTGAGCCGCCAAGTTGGGAACTATTAAATTAAACCTTGTCATAACAAAATATTATCTCATAGAATAGGTTAGGTGGTGAGTTCGTGGTTTAGTTGTCTTCTACTAGATTCTAGGAACGAATCTTGCACGTGTTTAAGTTTTGGAATCATCACCTTGGTGTTAACCGAAATATCAATTTCTTTTTACTAAAACAATTGTCCAATATACCTAAAATTACATTCTCTAAACTTTGACTCTTACATTTATTATATTAATCCCTCTATGTTACACTTAACATAACATTTGATATTCATATAATACATTGCTAGTGTGAATTTAAAGAAAATGTACATTTATTAGTTTGATTATATCCAAATGGTTGGGAAGAACTAAAAATAGTGTTTTAGTAAAAAAGTTATAATATTGAAGGATTAAAAGTGGACTCTTATAATAATAAATAATTTTTAATGTATTTTCATTGTCTTTAATTAACTTGTTTTCAGGTTAGATTAATTTATAATTGTATATATATACAATCACAAACTCAACCTATGACTTCGTGCCCAAATTCGGATCCGGATCTACCCATCAAAAAAATCCACGCCCGCAGGCCATCACAAAAGCCACCGACCGTCTTCTTATATCCTTATTATTTTGTTCTCTTCTCTCCATTAGATTGCAACAAAAATTGTAATTCTCTCTCCGATCTCCAGATGTCGATGTAGATGATGTTCTCTCGCCGCCACTTCGACGCTGGGTTTTTATAGTCGCCTGCATCGTTATCGCCTGACGCCGCCGTAAATTGCGTCTCTGAGGTGTTTTCCAGATCTGAAAACCTCATGTTTGTAATTCGATGAGGTTGTAGTAGTTGTCGTGTGCGGTGGCGATGGTTGTCGACTGTGTAGATTTCCCCCAACACAGGTTTTCATTTACTGATTTATGTGTTTTTCTTGGTCTTGCGGTTCGTCTGCTAAAGTTTGATTTCATTTTCTAGGGTTTACATCGCTGCTATGAAGACAATTTATCGTAATTATGGAGAAAAAGCAAGGGTTTTTTTCCACATTGAAGGAAGAAGTAGTGAGAGGGCTATCTCCCAGACGATCAAGGAACAAAACTCCTGAACCGGGTCTCCGAATTCGGGTCTGCTCAGGCGGAGGAAAGGTCATCATCACGTGGCTCAACCGGATATCGTTATTTCAAGATCCGGGAGCTTGCGGCCGTTGACAGCGCTGTCGCCACTCCGATAAAGGTCCGGATCCGAATGAAACGGCGGCGTCTGACGTCACCGGAGACTCGTCGAAAGTAGAGAGATGGGGACACTGGATGAAGGGTCAGTTATGCCGGGCTCCATCCGTTGCTACAAGTTCGGGTTCGGGTTCATACCAACGTTCGGATCTGAGATTGCTGCTTGGTGTCTTGGGTGCGCCGCTTGCACCGATGCACGTTAGCAACTTGGAACCTTTTCCTCATCTCAGCATCAAAGATACCCCCATTGTTAGTTTCCAACTTCACATTTCTGTCATTGACTCTCAAATGTTTTCATACTTGTCATAATTATTTTTTTTTTGTTCAAAAAATTGTGGGAGAGTACATTAATTTGACTTCAAAATTAGGTTGTTTTACCATAAAATTCAAAGTTCAACCATATTTCTTGAATTGAATTTGTAATGGTGGGTGGGAGTAGGGGGAATGTTATCGATGTCTCTTCTATGATTTTGATATTGCATATGTATTGGCTTTACTAATTTGTATTTGTTTTGGTTTTACTAATTTTCTAATTTCGTCACTTCTTTCTACGTTTGCAGTTGGTGTTTGTATTTGTGGATAATAGCGCAGGCTTCTGACCGGTGAGTTTGTTCATAGTTGATTTCCGTTTCTTATAGTTATCTTCAGATGATTTCAAATATGGGTCATGCACTATTTTGATAAATGATGAGAGAATGAAATTTCCTTGACATTTGCAACTGAGTTGTGGAAATAGATATGTAATATTTTTTTTTCATCTTTGTTGGTGTTGGTTTTTGTAATTTGAATTTAACAATTTGGTATGCTAAGTGTTGTTTGTTGCTCTTGCGTCTGTGTGTTTGGGTAAAGCTTGAATTTAGCATGTGATTTATTGGCTCATGGTATCTAAATTAGATTATAGGTGGTTGGTTGAACCTGGTACAAATTGCTTGAAAAGGCACCATATGACATATCTGATGTTTGTGCCAATGGCTGGTATTGCATCTAAATTGGCTGGTATTGCATCTTAATAGCATGTCAATCCCAATCTTGATAACAAATTTGCGTCTGAATAGTATTCTTGAGTCGAGACAAGATTTGCGATGGACCTAATTGCATTCTAATATAAGAAAAGAAGCATGCAATTTCTCATTACTGTTGTTTCATATCTTTTTGGGGCAGTTGCTGACTTTTTAACATATTTGCTTTGAGATATTGCATGTACATTTTTGTTTAGGTTAAGCTCTATATTTACTGTTAGACGTTTTTTGCTTGGTTATATAAAGGTAACAGTTGGATGTTTTTCCCTCTTTGTCGTTTATGTTGATAGATTTTTTTTTATTTACATGTTTGACAAATGTGTTGGCTCTATATCTATGTAATGTTAAGAGAATTTCCCTTATAATCTCTAATAGTGTTAACCCCTTTCCTTTTTGAATGAGTTGAATTATTATTCTCATGAAGAGTGATTACTCAACCCCTTTTCTTTAAGTATGTAGTATTTAGATAAGGAAAAAGGGTTTCTGATTGCATATATGAGTGATAGCCAAGGATATGAACTTATATATAATATTATACCAGCTAAATAGAGGCACCTTTATACTAATCCATATATCTACTTCAATTGCATATTATTTTATGTTGAGACTGTTTTTTGTCCCTCCCAATCAGACTAAAGCAAGATTAGATGTGTGTATATTTACTGATCTGTTTAAGTTATACTGAAATTTGTTACAACTGATGATATGAATTTGATTTTCTATGAGAGTTAGTTTAGGTGAACTTCATTTCCCATATTATAAAAGGCTTTAAGAATGAAATTGTTAGTGTTTATAGATATTTTGCATGTCGGTTATATTTCTCCTTTTTAATTCATCTTAGATTTTATTGCTGATATTAACTTTTGTATCCAAAATCTGACTGCTATATTATTCTATGTTATGTTAGCCATGATCTAACTTTGTTTTATACCTTCTTCCTTAATCAGTTGTTTAAAAATCTACTTCTTTCCTAATTTACTTGCGTTTTAATGTCTCTTATTAATACACAAATATTTACTCCTTTGTTTGCAGTTTTTAAGAGGATATATTTCTGCATTGCTGACCTTCACCTGAGGTCAGTGTTATATAAGTTGTAGCGTTTTCTCTCTAAATACTGTTAGTATAAATCAGGTGCGTTGCTGACGTATGATATAAAAAAAATCTTCCTTTTGATGTTCTTCTTTTGTTTAGAAGCTAGGTCCACTTAAATTTAGCAGGTTTATATACCATACTAAAAGCCTTATTCGATTTATGAATCTTAATGGAGGATACCCGATGCGAAAAACGTGACGTGGAGCAGGTATACGTGTACAAACTTTGAGTGCTTATCGAGCAAGAATCCGAAAAGGGCTTCATCTAAGTGCACTTATTGTTGCCGGCACATATACCTTCGCTTTTGCAGCTCTGTTTGTTGCTGCTCATTTGATGTGATTGTGTTTGGCTTGGTAAGCCTGTGTTCTCTGTTTAGTATTTAGCCTTTTCAATCTGTTTGTAGTGGTTTTTTAGGTGGTTTTTTGTTGCTTACCATTTTAATCGTTTGTTTTTTAACAGGATTATTGGTTGGAGTTATATTGGTACGACTGTGTTTGTGTAAGCCTTTATTGTTTATTTCTTATTTGCCATGTTTCTTTGTTTAGTGTTGGTGTTGCTCATGTTGATGACATTTTTATACATACTAGCTTTCTATAGTTGTGTGTTATTTTTTGGAAGCAAAGATGGAATCTTTTTTTCAATGTGCATTATTTTGTGAGTTTTAAGGACAACTCACAAGCAATGTTATGCACTTACGATCCACTCAAAAGTCGGACTGGGTCTTCTTCGCCTTCAGCCCTTTATTCAAGGTTAGTTTTAAATACGACATTATTCAAACAACTCTTTATCGCTTGCTTGCTGTTTTAGTTGGTGTTGGGTCCGGTTCCCTATTGGTTTGGTGATAATAAATTTCCTTTTAAAGAAGAGAAATCAAACTTATTATTCAACTCTTTTTATTTTTCATTTTGCACAAATAGATGAGTTTTTCATGCTTATAAAGTATAAATGAGGTTTATAGAATAATAAACTCAATCCAATCGATTCTTATGATTTGCTTTTTTTTTTTCTGATGTAGGTTGTGTTTTTAGTCTTGAAATGATGTTTTATGAGGTTTGTAACAAATATAACAAATATTAATCACTTTTAAGTTTTATATCAGGTTTTTTTAAAGTTTATATCAATTATTTGAAAACTCTCAATATTTTTTCTGTTGTTTCGTTGTCCAAGAGTTTATTTTTAGAAAGAGACAAACGCATGGAGAGAAAGCAATCCGGCATAACTGAACTACGACGGGGGTGATCGTTACCGCAGCAACGCGCGGTCGATCTCTAGTTATATATATATATATATATATATATATATATATAAGTTTTTATTTTAAAAGATTAATTTGTACCCTATCGCAGTCTTGGAACCAATGACTTTCTAGGTTAGTGTTATGACATTTGCTCACTATAAAAGTAACTATAAGGGGAGGCGGTATGGTTGCCCCAAGCCATGTGGCTTCAAAACTTTTATCCAATTAGATTGTGCCACATGGAGAGAATGAGAGAAAAGGTCTTGGAGCCAAATGAAGAGGGTATGGAAGCCCCTTAGAGCCCTTGGAGTCATGCGGTTCGATCCCTTGTAGCACACACACCAAATCATCACCAAATCATCCGGCTTCATATGGCTTGGTGAAACCGGAAATCACCAAAATTGAAACAGCGTGGCTTCAAGCCACATCACACGGTATGGAAGCCCCTTAAAGCCATGCGGTTCCCTTGGAGCCGTCCCTTGGAGCCACCACCATACCGCCTCCCCTAAAAGTAATAAAGTTCAAATCCTCACAATTTAGAAGGTTATAGAGCATTGGAGTAATAAATTTGCTATTAAAAACGGTACCTATTATCTAACAAATTAATGAGCCGGCCCTAAAATAGATGCAAATTCTCTATTTTATAACCTTTAGAAAACGAGTATATAGAAAGCCAGCCTGACAAAACAATGACGACATTGTTTATTTATTAAACTCCCGTACACCAGGATTTAAATAATTGTACAACTTGACACAAGTAAATAATATATACTTGTAGAATATACCAAAGGTTGCATGCTTAATTCCGTAGTGCCTTTGGTCAAAGATACACTAAAATATCAATCCACCACATTGATCACATGCATTACATAAAAGACAAAAATGTATCATGCTATGTGTCGGATGTGGTCATGCTAACAGCCAGAGATCCACAAAATAACTAACTCTAACGCCTTAGTAAACCCGAATTAAGGAATAAATTAGAAGAGTAACCGGTTGGGCATTTTAAAGGAGGATCCGGTTTAACCAAATAACAAATTTCATGCAATGGTAAAATGCTTTGAATGATTCCAATAAAAGTTGTAGCATTACTATCGATCATTCTTTCGGTCCTCTAATTTATTAGGCTAGTTAGGTTTTTTTTTGGTTGAAACCAATATCGATTTATAGACCCAAAATCCCCAATTACCAAACCATTTAAACTTGGATTATTAGGGAACCGATGAATGTAAGAGCAAGACCCCCAACACAAAGGCATCACAGTTGGATCATAGACAAGCATAAAGTTGTTAAACCAAAATATGACAATCTAAGCGGTAGAAAATATTCAAGTCTTACAAACCAGAGTAAAAAAGTGTATCAAAGATCAAAAACGTAACATTCAAGTTTAACAAGTACTAGTCTAGATCAAGGGGCGACTAGGATGCCAACAGTCCAATGTTAGGTAGTTTCGATATGCACCACTATAAGTCCCCAAGCCTCCACCCCTAGCTAGCGGAAAATTGACATGTATGCTTGAAAAAATCAGTTAAACAAAGTGAGTTCTAGTTTATAATAGGAAACATAGAAACTATTTCAGTGACGGTTATTTCAAAACAATATAAAAACGAACTATAATTTACACATGAGACCAATGACAGTCATAGTTATAGTTAGTTATTACACTTATACGACATGGGCCTATGGGAGCACTACCCTAGGTCTTCTCATAATGTCACTCTTAGTATGCATGTACTAGTCTCAAACTGTAACATCACAAACTGTAACATCTTAAAATTTCATAAAATACTAAATACGTGACTATATAATTTATATATATTTATATATATATATATATATATATATATATATATATATATATATATAGGGAGAGGATCATTTGAGAACCAATTTGGTTTGAGAACTTTTGAGAACCATTCTAAGCCACTAGTTTATATATATGGAAATCCCCCCCATGAATTTGAATGCTCCCCCCTGAAAATTAGTGGCTCAGAATGGTTCTCAAAAGTTCTCAAAAGAAAAAGTTCTCAAACTGTAACATCACAAACTGTAACTATATATATATATATATATATATATATATATATATATATATATATATATATATATATATATATATATATATATATATATATATATATATATATATAGGGAGAGGATCATTTGAGAACTAATTGGTTAGAAAGATATGCTCATACTTGTTTAAAATATCATGTTATATGTGTAACACGTGAATACATGTGAAACAAAGTTGATGATAATCCAAATAGAGAAATACGTAGTGAATACGTATCTAAAAGATAACACGGTGAAATATGATAAAACGTATATATTCGGGTAAGATACGTGTTTATATTTATTATCGTAAGTATCCAAAGACTTAGAAGTTATTAAAAGTATACCCTAATATGATTCATAACATGAAATGATAAGTATTATAAAGTTGAGGGGCTAAAACGTAATTTAGCTATAATAAATAAATAAATATATATAAGTATATATATATATATATATATATATATATATATATATATATATATATTATCATATGAATCCCGAGCCTTAGAAACCTTAGAAAATGTTAAAAATATGTCCCATAATATTTTGGTACATAAAATGATAGAATGTTAGAAGTTTTGGGGGGCTAGAATGCACTAAATAGATGTACAAGGACTAAATATGTAAAAAGCAAAAAGCTGGCTGGAAAAGGATGGCTCGCGCACCGCGAACCACATGCAGAAACTAATTGCGGTTCGCGACTGGTGCAGGGAACCATGCATGGACGGAGCTGCATTGGGTCGTCGTAACAACTATCCTTCAAGATGGGTTGAAGTGTGCAGTGGTGGGCAGACTCTTCATGGAGAACCACAATAGTTGGTTAAATATAGTGACCTAGAAGTTAAGCCTAGAGTCATGGTTAAGATAATAGGATATATTATCATAGTAAATACGTGATAGGATTTATATGTGAGTTATAAATGTGTTGTGAAAACCAGATAAACACTTGAAGTGATTTTTGAACTAAACGGTAGAACTCACCAGCGTAAGCTGACTTTTTAAAAGTATGTATGCTAGGTTCTGCAGAGACGTTTAGAAGTAAAGGCACGGACAAGATAATCGGGAAAACTATCAAGGAAGAGGTTCTAGCAAGCTGGCTTAGTTATAAATGTCGTTATTATAATTAGTTGTAGTTATGTACAATATCTCTCTTACTATAGTACTAGGCCTATATAAAAAAAGTTCTAAATTTTTCGCTGCTTAATATCTCTGTTGTGCCATGTGTTCATCAGTAAATCCGACACGTGACCCCTCCTGGCGCCAAGTCTGGGAGTGGGCGTCACACAAACACAAAGTATGGAGTCACTCCTACGTGCAAACGAGCTCACGACCCGAGTCAAAGCTCGTCTAGGCTCGAGCTTGACTCGTCTAGACTTAACAGAGATTGAGCTTGAGCTTGGCTCGATTAGAGCTTTATTTCCGAAGCTCGAGCTCGACTCGTGAAAAATTATTTAAGTTCGAACTCAGCTCGTATATTAATTTATATTTATTCATATATTATTATAATTCAATTTTTATATATTTAGAATTATACTTTTTATATAGAAAATAATACATATTATTTACTTATGTTATCATAATTTTATATATAATAATTAATTTTCTAAAATATATTTAATAAATTTTATAAAAATTATATAAATAAAAGGCTCCCAAGCCAGCTTGTTTATTAAACAAGTCATTTTTTCAAAGCTTGAGTTTGGCTCAGGCTCATTAAAGCTCGGCTCTTTTCGAGCTTTTTATCAATTGGATCTCAAGTACGTAGCTCACAAGTTGCTCGACTCGTTTGCACCCTAGTCAATCCTCGTGTTCATAAGATAACATATTGTTGCGGTTGATCAAAGTATAACGTAACTTGCAAATAATAGGACACACCTTCGTAAACATGTTAAAAGTCGCAATGTCACAAGTATATATGTACACATATACATAGTATTCAACATGATAAAAATAGGAACTGAAGACTCATCTGCGATTATGGTCTATGAACACGAAAAAGTTCATCCTTAGAAAACATGAATAAGGCAACTTCCATTGTGGTGTAGTGGTAGGAAGCCTGTGTTCTCTACTTGAGACACATGTTCGATTCTTACGGGCAACACTTTGGAAGGGGCATTGGCGATGAGGGGAGACTTGGGGCTGAAAGGTCACAAGTTCGATCCCTGAGCTCCCAGGTTTTACCACTCGGCCGCTCGCGGAGGTGGATTTTCCCTGAAATGAGCTCAACTGGTGTAAATAGTCCCCGGGTTTTCCGAGGCATTCGTTGGCCGTTCAAAAAAAAAAAACCTGAATAAGGTTCGTGTGCGAAACAATGTTAAGACTCGTATGGCACAAAATGCAAGACATTCCAATGTTAAGTCAGAGCTTAGGTTATATACAATGGGTGCCTAGAGACCTCGGGGAAGGGGGTGATTTGGCACCTCTAGGTGCGGTGACCTCTAGGAAGGCATTGGAAGTGTACCTCTAGGAAGCGATAGGAGGTGAGCTTTAGCTCTAGGCACCGAAGCCAAATCCATCTTCTAGGATGATTACTTGAATAAAAAAATAATAAAGGTAAAGTGATAGGAGTGATAGGTGATAGGTGGGTATTGGAAGTGAAATTAGTGAAAGGTGAGGGGAGTTAGAGGTGATGATATGGCGCTGAGTTAGCAAAAAAGTTAAGTGATAGGTGATAAGTGATAGGAAGGTATTGTAAATAACCTTATAGGTGCTAAAATTGAGATGTTACAATGAAGCATTATCTGACATTTGATCTACCCGATTCAAAGTACCCAAATGGCAATCAAATCTACCCGATTCAAAGTACCCATATATAGGGCCGGAGCTGAGGATTTAGATGCTGTCACACCCCCAAAAATCCCACGCGCGATAACGCGCCACAGGGAGCGTGACAAACCAGGATCGTCGTCCATTAGTTACACCAAACGACCAATAATTAATAAAAACGTTACATGTTTCATTATAATATAAAATCAGAGTTTTACAAATGCGGAAGCGTAAATACAATAAAAGTACTTATGTAAAATCTTTGTCACCCAAGGTGACGTGGCTTGTTCAAAGACATTAAAAGGGTTTTCAAATACTCATGCATGCGTACTCGTGATACTCGAACACCTGCAACCTGAGAAATAACATGCTAAAAAGGGTCAACACAAAGGTTGGTGAGCTCACAGGTTTATTAGTTCAAAACAATTCTAGTTAATGTAAATCGACTGTTCAACAACAGTCCTAGTTCAGTGTAAATCAACTGTTCCTCGACAGTTCAGGTTTAAGTTCAAGGTTGACTGTTCAACCACAGTTCAAGTTCATGCTCAAGTTCAGTTAATAAAATCCAG